>PYXC01000134.1:327500-410000 GCA_015244755.2 Tenualosa ilisha | reverse complement strand
ATTGTAGCAAAATGTGAAAATACCTCGCTGTTGACAGGATGCCTGTCATATCATGTGAAAGTAAACACAAAACAGAGATAAATCTAAAGCGTGTTTTAGTCTTTAGGTATTGTTTTCACTTTCTTCATCTGTAGGAAAACATTTTCTGAACATTCAAAACATTTTCTTTGTTGTCCATGCAAATACAACAAATGGGGAGAACTACAGTGTAATGTTGGCCTATACTTTCAATACAAGCTTCAAACAATAAATCCAACCACTGTAGCAATGCTTAAGCACGCATAATGTGGTAATTCTGTTTAATATGTTCAAAGCGATAGCTGTTTCGTTCTTAACGGTGGAGTGTTGGTATTGCCTGACTGAGTGAAATATCTCAGCAGTCTTTCAGTGACATTCGTTTCTCCTCAACCGCACAGCACACGGTGAAAAATACACCGAGACTCCATCCCATGGCATTGTATACACAGCCAACACTTCTCCCCAACACCACCACCCAGTTCCCTTTACAGGAGTTCATGCATGGCTTTCAGACGCATTTTACAGTTTGATGCCCTCTCACAAATCACCACTGTTTTGCTTGCCAGGCTAAAGACCTTTTTTTATGTAAGTCCACAAATTTGAGGTAGATGGAGTGGGTGTGAAGAAAGCAAGAGGAGAAGAGAGAGGAGGAGGGAGAGAGGGAGGGATGGTGGGAGTGGGAGAGAGAGAAAGAGAGAGAGAGAGAGAGCGAGGAAGAGGCAGAGGGAGGGAGGAATGGAGCGAAGGGAGGGAGGTGATGGAGTTTCCAAAGAGCGAGCACAGTTGGCACCGAGGCGAGCGGGCAGCGGTCCAAAAACTGGCAAGAGAACAACCTTCCAGCAACAACACAAAGAATGAGATGAATGAAGAACGCTCCGGCCAGCGGATCCTATCGGACTTGAAAAGAGGAGGAGGAAGGAGGGGAGGGGGGGAGAGAAAAATCACTCAATGCCGGACTGTTCCAGCCAAAAGAGAGGGAGTGAGAAAGAGGGAGAGGGAGAGAGGGAACTCGGCACAAAAGGCCCTGTTTTCTCAATAAAACATCACGTGGACTACAGGCAGATTCCCGTGAAAATACGACAGTCAAGAAGAAGGACCAGAACGTCTGTCGGTTCGAAAGAAAACAGTCTTAAAAGTACCAAGGTACGATTTTTCAAACACAGCTATGCACAAACCAAATAAAAAAATCACTATGTACTGAGGGCCTGATCCATTCATTTACTGCCGAGGTACACAGTAGGGGAACAAAAAGACCCAGAAGTGAGTGTGATTTAAAGTTTCCCACGGAGAGGATTGAGCCTCAGCTGAGTCTTTCAGGCTGTTTAGGGGCGCAGGTAGAGTCCTCTTCAAGCCGCTAGAAAGTGGGGGTGAAATCCTGCAGTCGGGCCCAAGGAAAGTGCTCACATATCCCACCCCCTGCCCCCCCAGAAGGGCGGCGAATGAAAACAAAAAGCCCATCACCAGTCTGATTGGCAAGGATTGGAAGGAGGTGGGCGGGGGGGGGGGGGGGGGGTTGAAAGCTTGGCACATCCACCTATTTGGTTGTTTGTCTTTCCTCTAGAGTTGTTTTTTTTTTGTTGTTGTTGTTTTCTATTTTTCTTTTTTTTCTTAGAAACAAGATGGTGCTTTGACAGCCGCTTGTCACTCACAAGTCAGAGAGCACAGCTGGAGGGTAAGTGACGTGATGCTGACACTTGCGGGAGGGGCGAAAGATCCCGTCAGGCCCGCCGTCTCCCTCTCTCCCGACCAGCGGGCAGAAAATAAAAGATGACAAGGGCGGATCGGACTCGGCTTCATTACAACGCTGGTGAGTCACCGACGTTCTTTTTTTTTTTTTTAAAAAGAGGTCCTTTCAAAGAGAGTGAAATATTAACTGCACTTTCACCAGGCAAGCAAACAAAAACAAAATCCTGCCTGCGAACCAGCTGGTCCATGTAATGCTTTGTCCGTTAATCAGACCCTGCCCTGTCTGATTCACATACCAAAACCTTTAGAGGCCCTGTTTTCCCATTCCTGTGTGGGAGGAACCTCTCACACTCTCTTTCTCTCTCTCCATCTTTCCCCTCTCCCTCACTCTCTTTCTCTCTTTTTCAGCTGTCGGCCTGCTCGGCCTCAGTGTCAACACAGCCCATACTGTATTCACTGGCCCGCTGCACCAATTCACTTTGCTCAACAGCAATCATGGAGGGCTGCCTCTTCAAATGAATGTGTGCCACTCAGGTGCTGGGTAGTGCGCTCTCTTCAGGGCTGGCAACAAGTGGAGCCCCAGCCTGTTCATGGCGTCCCAAGGCCCTCAGCTGGGGTGGGTCGGGAGGAGGGGTGCGGGTGGGTTGGGGGTGTGGGTGGGAGAGGCAGGGCAGGGGTGTAGTTGGGCAGTGTGGATGGAGAACATCCTTGTTGTGCAACTCAAGGGAAAAGAGCTCTTCCGTTTCTGATGTGTGTCTGTGTGTGAGTGTCACTGATGCACTGTGTGTGTATATTTGTGTTGAGAAGGAATCGGTATTAAGCGTCCATGTGACAGAAGACTGAGTTCAGATGAGCACAGCACAGCATTGTAGCCAATCTTTTCTCTCTCAAAATGTAAAATGAAAGAAAATGCAAACTGCATGTCACACGGCAAAAAAACACTGTGTGTCATTGCATCATCTTCTAGAACATTCCAAAGATACAGCTTTTTGCATCGGCAGCTTCAGCTCTTCATGTGTTATAACTTCTGCACAAGGCTTCAACTTTTAAACTCAATATGCTCTGGTGGACTCTCAAAGTGCATTTAAAAATGATGAGTGCATTATTACAACTGGCACCTCTATGGCCCTGAACCCCTTCCGACAGAATGAAAGCTCACTGTTGTTAACCTCTTGTCAAATAGGCGCTAGCGTTCCAAAATGGAGCTTGCCTACAGTGGGGGCTTGGCAAGAACAGCTTTCACTCATCTCTCTCCCACTCCTCTTCGCCTTCGTCTTCTCTTCTTCCCCCTCTCCCTCCCTCCCTCTCTCTATGTCTGTCTGTCTGTGCCCTTTTAAAATTCTTTTAGTGTTAAACAGGTCGAAGCAACAGCGAACCCCGCCATACACTTTAATACTATTAATCAAACATTCCAGAGAGGACTGTACAGAACATTTATGAAGGTCCCCCAGCAAAACTCAAAAAATCATACACGTGCAAACACACACACACACACACACACACACACACACACACACATATACATACACACATACGCACGCATGCACACACACAATCTATGCTCACTAAATCATCCATTGGCCCCTCAAGACAGTTGAAATCAATATGGGAGAACCATTTCTTATTTTTATTTTCCTTCGTTTTGTTTTTGCTCTGTGTTTCAATGTTTGAGGCATTACAAGCTTGGTGAGTTTTATTAATGAACAACCATCTGTGAGGCCCGTCAAAACAAAGTAATCGTTGCTTCCTGTAGCTGTGAACCAGTGTGAGCAGCGAGGCAAATGAGGACCCTAATGTTGGAGAGGGAATAAGACAGAGAAACATACACACGCACACAAATATACACACACACACACACACACACACACATGCGCGCGCACACATCCATCACCTCCGCAAAATTCTGACAAACTGCTGCTAATGGAATCGTCAGCATCGTCAGAGTTTTTCCCCTCCTTTTTTTTGGTGATGGCAAATTAATTTTTTCTTCTCTCTCCACAGCACTTGATTAAAAATTTACCTACCACATGCAGCTGTGCAACATGAGAAATATGTAAATCCTTCTTTTTTCTGCTTTTTTTTTCTCCTCCTCATCCTCTCTATCCACCCCCACCACTCCCCCCCCCTACCCCCCAACCCCTTCTTATCTCCATATCAAATGTTCTCGGAATGCAATACTTCAGAGGTGAGAGAGAAGAGCTTGTGTTGCACAGATCTGTGGAGAAAAGGCGCCTTAGCATTTCCATTCGCAAATACCACGTCTTAAGTCCTCATGTATATCAAAGCGCAACATTGAGATATATAAGAGGGGAGGATGGCCTTGCACCAGCTCGAATCGTGCGGTGGGGAGAGACGACGCTCCGTTGCGTTCGCCCGCACGTCTCACGGAACGAAAGCCTCTTGTCGCTCCGCGGCTTTCATATTTGAAGAATGAGGAGATGGAGTGGGGAGTGGAAACAGAGAGAGAGGCAGAAAGAGAGAAAGAGAGAGAGAGAGAGGACAGAGAGGAGTCTCTTTGGCATGACTGCAGCTGAGTTCCTGTGGAGTTAGCATCAGTGGCTGTTCATTGAGACATGCTTGACTGCAGTGCGCACGGCTTGTAACAAACCCCAGCAAGTGGTTGCGGCCCAGGTGATATCCCCTACACTGTGAAACAGTTAATGGCTCACACACACACACACACACACACACACACACACACACAAGTGAACTACTTGGCCTGTTCTGCTGCCAAGAGAACAATTAGATTCTACGCTGAAATTACTGATGTTCTCAGCTCGGAGAGAGGATACCAGGCAGCCAGTTCTGGCAACCCAGTGCTCAATCTGAATAGGCTACACTCACTGTCTAACACTGTCTCGCAAAAAAAGAGAGAAAGAAACCATTGCATATTTTCTTAACAATACTGTCCTCCTGGAATAAAAAAAGTGAAATTATGGACATTGCTGTTGCATTTGGTCCTCTTCCAAAAAAACGAGTCTTAAAGGGTCTCTGTGCGAACATTCCACAATTAAAAATCTGAAGCTACAGTATGACATTTATTCAAGAATTCAAGGTAATTACTTGAGTAATGTGTAAAGGAAACCTCTGTAATGACTCCCAAATAAGTTCCACATACTTCTGCCCGGCGAAATAATCAAAAAAGATCCAAGATTTCATTAAAGCAATTCTGAAATTAAATGATGAAACAATGCTTTCTCACACAGGCAGACAAGTGAATAGAGAAAATATGAACTTCAATCACCTCCCTATTTAAATCTGCTGGCACTCCGCTAATTAATTCTATTGAATCGAGTGTAATTAAATTGGACTAATATGAGGCAGCTGACTCCCATCTCCACACGCAGACACAAAGCTTGTAATAGTCAGGTTATCTGCATAGTCCACAGCCGCATTGACAAGACTAAGCCTTGTAAATACAAGCTCCTTACTCTCCAATTCCTGTATCATCTGCCTGAGCAAACTGACTGTGAATTCCTGCCGCATTGCTAAAATGATGAGCAGAGTAGTGGAGAGTAAGGGTAAGGGATGGCAGGGGGCTGCAGGTTCTTTTTTTCTTTCTTAGGTGTAAGAACCACTTCTTTTCACACTCTTCTTTATCTCCCCCTTCTTGCACAGCACAGACACACACACACACACACACACACACACATCACCAAGCGCCCCCCCACCCCACTCCATCTCTATCAAGAGAACACATTGTCCATTTTCTTGTTAATGAATACAAAAAAGGGAGAGTGAGAGAAGGAGACAGAGTGAGCAAGAGAACGAGAGAAGGAGGAAGAGGAGAAAAAAAGAGGGAAAAAAAAGAAACAGAGAAAGAAAGAAAACATTTCAAGTCCCCTCTTACACACCTTCATTTGGAGCGAAGGGGCCCAATTAAAGGCTCCGGGACAGAAAAGAGCAGTGGAGAGGGGCAGCGCACCTCGGCGGCCACCGAACCACTTTCCCATGACAAGAGTGGGAATTCCTTGACTCCAGAGTCATAGCCCCGCTGGTGCAGACCCGCCGCGGGGGATAGAGAGAGGAGGGGAGAGGAGGAGAGGAGAGAGTGAGAGATGGAGAGAGGAGAGAAGAGAGGGAGAGAGGAGGGTAGGAAGGAAGGGAGGGAGGGGAATGTGGGTCCTAGAGGCACGCAGGCCCCTGCTTTGTCCTGCTAATCTGTCCAGATCCTCCCATCTGGAGTGGCACCACTTCAGCCCCCCGACCACAGAGGCAGAGGGGGAGAAGAGAGCAGGAAAGACAGAGGGAGAGAGAGAGGGTGAGAGTGAGAGAGAAAGAGAGAGAGAGAGAGAGAGAGAGGAAGAGAGAGAGAGTGATGTGGGGAGAGAGATGTCCACGGGCATAGAGGGAGGGGGAACTCATACACTATGTGTTCTCTACTTATGTCCAAAGACAATGCCACCATGGCCACTAAATTCACTTGTAGGTTAGCACCATTTCCTGCAGTGGGTGTGCTTGCGTGTGAGTGTGCGCTGTGCAGGGTAGAACGCTCTGTATTTCTGTGAAATGTTACAGATGAAACGCCTAGAAAGAACATGGCCTGCGATGCTCAGGGATTAAAGAATCCAGTGCAAGCACAGTTAGTCATGAGAAAAACAAGCCAGACCTCTCTCTCACACACACACACACACACTTATTCACTCACACACACACGTCACACACATACACACGCACACATTTTCTGTTTCCAAAACATTACTTTACAAGCGTTTCCTCAAAACCGTCTGCTCGGCTTAATGCACTCCTGCCCACAGCCCAGCTGCCTGCCTCCGTCTGATTGGCCCAGTCTCAAGCCCTGTGCGCTGGGCTCACACTCCATTGTAAGAGAAAATCGAAAGAGTGCAAACATCACATAAACAGTCCGACTGACAGTGCAGGGTTTCATCATCCAAAAGCGTTACATGAAAGACAGAGTCTAAACACTGATGGGTTAGTTTGACGTTATGTAAAGGTTTAAAGAAAAGAAATCAAGAACACAGAAAACACTACGTCAAATATTTCCACAAAGGTAACTGTACCACACTGCAAAAAATCCACATTTGAAGAGGTCTTTATGTTCTGGGTCTGTTGACTTCTTGAGATACAGTTTCTCATCTCTGAAGTAGATGTTGAAATGCTAGCCCACAAAAAACTAGTCTTCATAGCTCAGAAACTAAGTAAATGTTTCTCTGTTTTTGAAGTCATAAGCGTTAATCAAACATGTTATAAATATAATTTCCATTTTTCTTTATTTAAATGCAATAAGTAATCTACGACAGGACAATAGGTCCCTAAATAACTAATCATATTTCAGCACTGGGTGGGGTCGCTTGCCCTTCTTTGTGCTGATCTCTTTAGCAATCACGTTGCCATAAATAGCACAGAGGCAGAAATACGGCTTGTCTCTGCAAATGTTTGATTTAAGCAGTTTAATTGGAGCCGGGTCAGTGGCATAGATCAAACGACAGCAAGTGCGATGAACCTCTTTCAACCGCCACGCCATTTTTCAGCCCCGCAGGGGAAAAGACCAAGTAGTGACTAGTGCAGACAACCACATTGGGGGCAAGTAATAGCCTTACACAAAACACACACACACACACACACACACACACACACACACACACACACACACACACCATTACTAGGCAAGGTTAACTCCAATCTGTGTGTCTGCACTGCAGAGAAAAATCTGGGATCTCGTCACCACTAACAACAATCAAAGACTACACATACAGTCATCGGCCTCAAAATACGACTACTTCATCTACTTGCATCTCTGTGGGCTTAGCAAAAATGCTGTACTGAAAAAGAACAGTCGACGTTTCAACGTAAACATTGCGAAACCAAACTCTTAGAGCTTTGCAACTTTTCTTTTAGGCATTTTAGCTTATCTTGATGGACGTCTTCTGAAAAACAAGCGTACATTAAGCCTTTGTTAGGCTTGAGTGTTTCCTAAGAGGGCGTTTTCAACTCCATAATAATTCAGCCTGTAATATTTCCCCTATGTCCCTCTCATTTCTCTTTATCCCAGCAGGGCAGACAGAGAAGGGAAAATGTACTAAACATAGCTATTGAATTCCTCAGCCCTGAATGAATTTATGTCAGGCAGCAATTTAAAAACGGGAGTTAAAAGCCCCTGCCGACCAGAGAGGTATTTACAATATATGTGTGTGCATGTGTCCCCTCCTAAAAATAAGTGCAGTGGTGAGCCTGAATGAAAATGATTGTGCTTTTTTAAATGAAAGGGGCTGAGCCAGAGACGAATCGTGGGAGCACGTGAGGTGAAGAGCTTTGTGGAGTGATATTCACACATTCAACCTGGTTAACGGTAAAAACGACTGTGAGACAAGATCTGTGGGGGTAGGTGGGGGAAGGTGGCAGGTGGGTGGGAGGGGTGGGGGGTTAGGGATTGTGCTGAGAACTAGCAGAGAAGGGAGGCACTTTAATTCATATCTAAGAGGGGAGTGAGAACAGAGAGCGAGAGAAAAAAAGCGGTTAAAAGCATAAAGAGAGGAACCTTTTCAGAAGGAGCAAAGAGAGCTCAAGTTAGAACAAAAAAAAACGAAAATTGTGCACAGCCAGGGTGACCATGAAAGCAGTTAGAAATCAGTCCTTTTGTCTCTAAATTATATGAAAAAGGCGGGGTGGCAAAGGGTGACGACCAAATGCTGCCAGCCTGTGTCTCCATGTCTGTCTCAGTAAACACACTGCAGCCCCAAACAGGAGGAGCGGATAAGGAGGGAAAAAAGTCTCTTTCTGCTTGAGGTAGTGACCCATTAAGTATATTGTGTACATATGCAAAGGGGAGACAGGCAGGTGTCCGAGACTGACAGAGCGCAAACAGTGGAGCTATGTAACCACTTGTTCCTCCCTGCAGGAAAACTCCAGAGAGAAGAGACAGCAGAAAGAGAGAGAAAATGTGTATGTGTGTGTGTGTGTTTGTGTGTGTTTGCTGAGGAGTGTGGAGGAGAAATGGACAGAAAAGATGAGGAGGGAGAGTGAAAAAAAAGAGAGAGAGAGAAAGAGATAGGGTATGTGTGTTTGTGAGGTTGAGAAGTGTGGAGGAGAAATGGACAGAAAGGATGTAGAGGGAGAGAAAAGGGGGAGGGGGGGAGAGAAGAAACGTCCTCTAGCTGGCACTGTAATGTAGTTCTCTTGAAATAGAAGAGACGCCTCTCTTGCTCTCCCACTCTCTTTCTCTACCTCTGTGTCCATGTCTCTCTCTTTCTCTGTGTCCCTCGCTCGCCCTGTCGTCCTCTCTCTCCGTCCCTAATCAATTTATTTAGCAACTAAGATAAATATCCCAGGCTGATGTGGCCGGATTAGAGGAGTTTGTTGGCCATGCCTTTCTGGCTTGCAGGGGCATGGAAAGAACGAGGGAAAGAGAGAGAGAGAGAGACAGAGAGGTGGGGGTAGAGGGATGGAGGGATGAGTGCCGCAACCCGTCTTTGCCTCTCTGCCCACATCAAGCCCCAGTTCATGTTTATTTATTTGATGTCAATACCTTACACGGTCACTCAGGAAGGAACATCCAGAACGACTCTCTTGGAGAGAGGAGAAATTTAATCTCGACCCGCACCCCCCCCTCCCACCCCACCCCACCCTACCCACACCCCCCCCACACACACACACACCCCACCATACACACAGACACACACAACCGGTAACCCACCACTCCCCCATCCCCCACAAACACACACACACACACACACACACACACACTTCAGGACCGAGTACTGCCTCTCCCACACAGACAAGCAAATCCATGTCAAGCGCACAGGCAGGAAAATAAGACTAAAGTGCTGGGTTGGGGGATAAGGGCGTGTGGAAGGAAGGACATGCAGGATGGGCTATTCTTGCCGGGTGAAAAGGGAGAATTTGTTTTTATAAATGTGAGATTTTTAAAGTACATGGTTGCGTTTGCATAATGTAGACATGTAGGTGTATGAATATATGCATGTATTAATATTTAAATACAGTCATTTCACGAATATAAGCCGCACCATGTACAGATCTCAGGTCAGTGTTTTATGCAAACTAAAAAAAACCTCACCTAACCTCACCCATGTATTAACCTTAGTTTACTAAACATTGCCTACTGAATCAGAATCAGATCAGATCAAGTGGAATGATGAAAAGAAATGCAATCCTGTACATAGCCCTAACCCGTGTATTAACCTCATAGATGAAAACATTTAGCAAAATCAATGTATTAACCTTGGTTATTAATCGGGATATTACAGTAAGTGCATGAGCATTTATACGTATATGAATGTATGTGTGTGTTTACGTACAGTAAGTGTATGAGTATGTGAATGTACTGTATATGTGTGAATATATGTGGCTCTATGTTTGCTGGCCCACACCGTATGTGTGTATCGCTATGTTCACTTGCATGCCTGTATGTGTATGTGTATGTGTGTGTGTGTGTGATTTTCCCCCAAGCTGACCAATAACATGGCACAGTAGAACAGAAGAAAGACAGCATAAAAGGCAAACAGGGGGGCACATTCAGATGGCTCTGTGTACTCTGCTCACCCAGATTGTTGTTTGACATGAAGATGACTGGTCACAAGCCCGCGGAAAAGACGGGGGCGGCCGTGACCGAGACAAAAGCATCACAGAGGGCAGCCTTGTGGCCATCCACAATGACCTCCTTATGCTTGTCGATGGGACTCGACTTCGGCCCCTCGTCTCGTTTGCGGAGGATAGATACACAGAGATCCGTGTCTTTGGCGCGGCACAATCGGACGATTCTTCCTCTCTGCCTCGTTGTGCCGGGAGATTGGGGGGGGGGGGGGCCAAAGACGGTGAGGTGAGACTGCAGGCCTGGCTACGGGGCTAAAACGCTCACGGCTACCGGCACTCCTCGGATCTCAACCGACTGACATGCAAAGAGCCATTTAAATTAAAACCCAGAAAAGGTAGATGTCTGCGGCAAAGTGCAGATGTGGGGGAAAGGAAAAGGAAAAAAGCTCAGAGCAATTACAAATCGACAAATGATATTTACCAACAGAGCTACTGCAAATATAGCATAAGTGCTGCTGCCTGTGTTAACACAGAGAGATAGACTGAAACTACACCACACACCTGGCTTTCAATGTTAGTAAGTCCTCCCTACCACACACACACACACACACACAAACACACATTTCCCGTTAAAAGACACAAAGTATTTTATCAACTGATAAAAACAACATGTCACTTTCTAAACCTCATCTCTTTTTGTCCTTTTTGTCTTTTCAGCTTTTTTCCATCAAGCTTCATCATTTGTACTGCAGTCTGTCTCTCTCCAGCTCTCTGCGATGCAGTCTTGAACTGTCTGTTTGATTGCTCTTGCCCGAGGCATTAGGTTCAATCCAGCGTGTCGCACCTCAGTAGCTCGCCGCACACTGCAGAAATCGGAGTCAATTTACCCCGGGGATTTGTTAGCGTTTCACATACGTTTAGTTGTGCACTTGGCCAGCTCAAATTGATAAACCTGTTGTTCCCGATGTAGATTTTTCTGACAGCTGCTCACACAAGGCCTCAGTGTGTATGTGTGTGTGTGTGTGTGTGTGTGTGTGTGTGTGTGTGTGGGAGGATGAGATGGGAGGCTTCTTCCATCAAAAAATTTTCACCTCCCCACCTGTCCCCTAGATCACCAACACGACAACCTTGCTTATTCCTGCCACCCTACTTTGCTTGGAATGACGTGCAGGTTTCATTAGGGAAACAAGAGGAGAGAGAATCTGCATTGCATTAAGCCAGTGTAGAAAGTGGTCAGTCCATTGCCCCTACAGGCAAGCAAAGCAATATCAGTCGGCCTTTCGCTGATGAATTCCAATTCCGACGCTCCAGACGATGGGATTTTCTCCCCTATTTTTCATTTGTAATGCAGCAACAACAGCAACAGTCGTCGCCACACACAACAAAAAAAGTTACATAAAGGCAAACAAGTGTGTACCCAAGAGGGGCGAAACAGGAGAGAAAGAGAGAGAGGAGGAGAAGGAAAAAAAACTGTTATTTAAATGTAAATAAATAGCAACTTTATCTTCCCTTCCTTCTTAAAGTTTGGCTGCTTTATCTTAAAACTCCTCAGGCTCTTTCTGCACCGCAATAACCAAGTCTATTACACAGCCGGTGCTACGGGTCACGGCGCGAGGGAAAGGAGCGGGGGCCGGGCGCTACCTCAGACCTGCCTCCGAGAATTAATGTAGCCCAGGTCCGAGCCAGCGGCAGTATCACTCTCAGCTTAAGACGATTACCGCGCGTCATTTGTCATTCGTATGACAGCGCGATGTGCCGCCGTTTAATTTGGCTCTGCACTTTATCAGGCGCCGGACTTCGCTTCTCGTACGGTCTATTGTCTTTGACCTATATACATAAACCCTGGGCTGATAGATCAGGAGCGCACATCCATTGTCCCGAGACGTCTGCCAGCGGACCTCACCCTGTAATGACAGTTCACCTGCCCTCATAGCGCGCACACTCACACACACACACTCTCTCTCTCTCTCACAGACACAAACACACAGAATCAAACACAGACATACATAGCCTACACAACCGTAGACAGAAAGGCCTTGCAAAAAAGAGTAGCAAGTTTAAAAAGGCTTTTTGTTTACATCCTTGCACAAATCATAAGCTAAGCTTGGCATCACAGGTAGGCATGAGCACTGCAATTAAGCTCGGCGGTTCTGTCTGATGTGTTTTCTTGCAGTGTGTAGTACTCACTTCTTATTCCCTTTACAATGCTAATACCTAAAGTGGGGCCTCTGATTTAAGGTGCTCACACAAAGCTATGGGGCGTGAGACCTGCACTAAATTAACCACACTGCTTTTTCATACCTGTTTTAAAGGAGCATGAAAGGACAAGAAGGTCCAGGAACAGAGTGGCCAGTGCACACACATGCATACTCTAATGCACACCAACTACAAAGAAACAAAGAGACTACTGATGGTGCTCTCCAAAACCCTGACAAGCACAGAAAATGGAAAAGGCTGAGGGGGTCTGTGTAGGTGGTGGGTGGAAGCCTGTATATATATATATATATATATATATGTGTGTGTGTGTGTGTGTGTGTGGGGGGTGATCGTGCTAGGAGATGGAGTGGAGATGGGACATGGCTGAAGCAGCGCGGGATTGGTCGGATTTAAAGGCCCGCAGGAGGAGAAGGAAGGAGAACGATCAGATGGTTAATGAGAGCCAGGCAGGGGAGAAAGAGAAAAAGAGAGAGAGAGAGAGAGCAGGAGATTGATCTCCAGGCATGTGATGGATGGATCTCCAGCTCTAGCTTTTGGCCAATCCAGGGGGTCGCGTGGTCCAGTCGTGGCGGAGAAGAGGGAACGAGGAAAGAGAGGACATCCGTCTCTGCCGCACGTCAAACAGGTCTAAGTGTCTTTGAGGAGGTGTCCTTCAAAGCCTTTTAGCCATTCAAGTCACTTTCAGGAAATTACAAATGGCAAAGTGGAGGATAGCCCCGGTTTCCATCACGCTTGACTTAAAATAAATACAATCTGCCCCGGTAACAATGCCACTGGAAACTACTGCAGCAGTCTGTTGAAAGCCAAGAGAAAAATATCGACAAGGTGTTTTAAATTATATACTGTGCATGGAGCGCACAATTATTCTTTTATATTCATCTCAATAAAACATTAAAGAGGCTGTTGTTTGTGCTCTGGCGGCAGTTTGGGTGGTTTATGAGCGCTGCTAACAATCCAGCCATCTTTGGACAGGCCTCCCTCATCACCATCTTCAACCCCTACTGTTTTCTCTTCTTTCCTCCTCTCCTCTCTTCTCTTCTCCTCTTCATGCAATCCATCAGAATTCACTCGTTTGTTTGCCACAGACAGAAAGGCCCTTCATCCGCGAGGCCTCAGCCCACGGCATTCAGCAGTGGAGAGCCCATGTGAGAACTCGACCCTGCAGCCGCGGCAACGGCAGCGTCGGTAGCAGCAGACGAGCAACACAGAGAAGCAAGGTCAAGGGTAGGGATAGGGTGGGGCGGGTGAACTTGAGGAGAGCGGAGAGCATGACAATCTCACAAAAAAAACAGAGGGAAAAGCAGAATTGAATGTGGGCTATTGTGAAAGAAAAATGCTACTTAGCTTTAGAAATACCGACAATGGCGACACATGAGCACTTGAGCTCTTCAGATGCAGAAAGGCTAGCCAGGAGAGGATTTTTTATTTATTATTTATTTTATTTTTTTCCCCTACTGCCTGACTGTACACTCCTCCTTGTATAACGAGATTGCCAGTTCCCTATAAATTTGCCTGTGAATCCCTTTTCCACCGAAAAAAAAAACAAATAATTGGGCACATTAAGTTCTCCTCGAGGTCCTCGAGCAAAGCCAAGGTCCTCTAACTCTCTGTGACTCCTCCCCACTTCTTCAGTCAGCACTACTGTCATTTCGAAAACACAGAGCCAATGACCAGCAGGCTCTGTACCAATAGGAACGATGATAGAAATCAGCATCGCTCCTGTCAGAGAGGCATTTTCTAATCTTCCCCTAAAATGCTGAATGGGTAAAAAGCACCTGTGTTACAGCTATTTTGCCACCGTGTCACAGTTATTATTCTTACATAGAAATATATGACAGTACTTTGCCACTGAAATGGAAAAGCCATGCTTGAGCTGTGAATACACTCCAATCAGCATTTATTTCCATAGGATGATAGGGTCAAACACTAACAAACGGGCAGAGTGGAAAAAACCCACACATTTCCCACAAAACCCATCGATGGGAGGACTGCCGATTAATGAAAAGAGGTATTTTGACAGCCTGCCTAAAGGGTTTACAGTGACTATTTTCGGTTCTGTGATTTAGAGACTAACAATTCTGTGGTTTCACAAATGTGTTTTGATGGTGCTATAAAAAATGCTTAGATATACTGACTGTAACGTATTCACTTCAACATTCCATTATAATTCTACAAGGTATTCTTGCCTTTTTTGCGAAAAAAAAAAAAAATTGACCAGCATTGGTTTAGGTCGTATCTGACAATTCTGACCAATCACTTCAAAACCACATCTCTCTCTCTCTCGCGCGCTCTCTCTCTCTGCTTTCCCTCTTTATCGCTCTCCCCTCTCTCTTTCAATTACGCTGGTTCCTTTTTCTCTACCATTCACTCTGTCTCTCAATCTCTCTAGCCTTTCATGGTCTGTATCAACTCTCTCCCACCCCCACCAACACCCCCGGCCTCTCCCCGCGCACTTCCCCCCACGTATGATTCAAGTCATCCCCGTTATGCTCTCAAAGCCCCCTCGCTGTGGCCGAGTCCAAACGCGCCCCTCCCCCCCCCCCCACTCCCAACTTCGCTCTATTTAGCCTTTCAAGTCCTTGTCTTGGGCCGGGTCCATTTCATGTTACGTCTATGTAATTGCCCATTTGTTTTGAGAGTGGAAGGGTTTAATTTCAAAGGGGAGCTGTTGGACGTGCAGATTAAAACGAGATGTAAACATTAAAATTAAAAGAGTAGGCTAAGGTGGGGGTGTGTGAGGCTGGGTAGAAGGGGCTCTTTCCTCTGAATCAATATCGTGGGGCTTTGACTGCTGTCGGTGGGCCCTGCTCGCTGCGAGTTGGGTGTGAATTGAATGCGTCTCAGCAGATCACTGGTCTTTGAGCGGCAGGGCCTGCCTGTCTGCCTGTCAGGTTCAGAGCAATGACTGAACAACACTTACAGCATTCAGCCACAGCCAAGGGAAGAAGACAGAGAGGGAGAGGGAGGGAGGGAGGGAGAGAGAGAGAGAAAGAAATCTCAGGGGAGCAAGAGAGGTAAAGAGGGAGAGAGAGACTGTCCCCAAACAAGCATTACAAAAGGTGACAAATGTGGAGATGTGCAGCCACACTTTTGACCAGGCCTTTATCCAAGACTAAAACTAGCTATGTGAGTGTGATTCTGTGTGTGTGTGTGTGAGAGAGAGAGAGAGAGGGAGAAAAAAGAGAGCAAATGAGTATCTCTGTCTGTCTGTGTGTACACATGCATGCATGCGTGTGTGCGTGCACGTGTGTGTGTGTGTGTGTGCGCGTGCACATGTGTGTGCGTATGCCCATGGCGAGCCACACCCCAGGATGCAGCTTTTAGCAGGAGGAGCAGGAGCGCTCTGGCGGCTGGCTCTCTGTATCTCCCTACGGATCACGCACATTCATCTTGCTCAGACAACTTGCTCCAATCCATAAAACAGGCATTAATATAAAGCTATCACACAGCTTAGAATTTTCATTTTAACTGACAAGGTGCTCCATTCATCATCATAGGTGGCACGTCTGCGCTCCCAGATGAGCCTGGTGGCGTGAGGGCTGGGGTAAGGAGGAACAAGGGAGGACAAAAGGGGTGGGGGGTGGGGAGGGGGGGGCACCCTCTTTCTCTCTCCGTCTTTCTTTCTCTCTCTCTCTCTTTCTCCATCTCTCTCAAAGGCACCCAGCTACAGCACACTTCACTAAAGGGCTCTTCAACTGTGTCCCAGTAGGACAAGCCCTCTCTGGGGGCTGTCAGTCCAAATACAGGCTCGGGGTGCTCACAGATCCCCTCCAGGTTAACCGGTGGTAAGCAGCTCCATCAATGCGGCTGCCTCTAAAAATGGATGTCAAACTGTTTCGGCAGGTGAGGGAGCTACATGATACAGCACCTTTTGAGACACTGATTCAAGTGTATTGTGTTTCAAGAAACTACAATATATGGAGATGTATGGCCTATGTGATTGTGTGTGTCAAAACCCACAGCTTTTAACCAGGTGTGTGTCTGCTGCCCACAGATATTTTATCCTGGCTCCAATTCTGTCCCTAAATGCACTACGATGTTTTACCTAATCTACACAAATTCTGTGCTACCCCTGGCTTAGTTTTTATTGCAACACATACAGTCAATTCCAAAACCAGACACTTAGTCTACAACAGCACTTGGGCCTTCCCTGACATTATCCAAACTGAATTAGTGAATACATTTCACCTACAGTAGAACATTGCGCTTCATTTAAGTGCTAATAAAATCTGAGATGCTGGAAGGTTTACAGGAGACCATTATGATTTCAAATAAAATCTCCTAAACACTGGGGAGAGAACTGGAAGCATTAAGGCTGGCATCTATGGGAGAAGCAATGGATTCCCTTTCTGAACAAAGGCAGAGGGAGGCAGAAGGAGTCAGCTGGGCCTTTGACAGAGAGCTTGTTTGACAATTAGCGCCGGAAAAAGACTAACGGCATCTCCACGGCTCCGGAGGCAGGTTAAATCCTCCGTTGTCACAACAAGGCGAAGTGGAGGAATCTAAAATGTTCTAAAGCGCCAGCAAACCAGTCTCAACAGAACCGCTAAGCAGCCAGCACGACGAGGGCCAAGGGGATCAAGATGACATCCATTTTAATGACGAGCCGCACAACTTAACACAAATGTTCTCTCAGTGTTTTCAATTCCCAACGATTTTGCCAGTTTTACTGCAAACAAGCAGAGAGAAATATCTTATGACAGCAGTCGCCTTGATATGGTAAACAGGCAGGCTTTGAAGTGCTGCGCCAGATTATGCATTGCTGAAGAGAGATTTTTAAGATTACTCTTGTTACGTCTAATGATGCAGTTCATCGGAAAAACAAACAGACTGACATTTTCAGCATGAAAAATAATTTGCCAAGAAGCCCTCAGAGTTAGAAAGAGTTAGAAGGAGAGATAGAGAGATGGAGAGATAGAAAGAGAGGGAGGGGGGGGGTGTGAAAAAAGGGAAGTGTACGAATGAAAAGAAAAGCTTAAAAGCTAAATGTTTCCCTCTCTCTCCGAGCACTAATGAGTGGGCTGGAGAGAGGCCTGCGATGGCGCTAAAATATTTATGACGAATATTGGGGGAAGTGGGAGCCAGTGGAATTGTAAGACTTCCTGTGGAATGTGTCTGGGCCAATGAGAGCCAGAGCTTACTGTATGCCAGCCAACTTCCTCCCTCCTCCTCCTCCTCCTCCTCCTGCTACACCCCTCTCTCTCTCTCTCTCTCTCTCTCTCTCTCTCTCCCGCTGCCACCCTCTCCACCCCCCTCCCCCGACCACCACAACACCCCCCCACCCATCCCTCTTAGCAGATGCTCTGTTCATCTGGCGTGCTACACAGAAACTGTTCAAATATTGACATACAGCTCCACCCCCCCTCCATCCCTACTGTTATTAACCCTTTATGATTTGGGGCACATCAGCACAGCACTCTAGTTTGGTATGAGACTTCATTTTAGTGAGGAAGAGCTGCACAGCGTTTGGCTAATAAGAGTTATGTCCTTTTCTTTTTTCTCCCCCTCCCTCCGAAATCTCCTTTGTTTCTGTTTGTTTTCCTTGGGTTGATTAATTGTTTGGAGCTCAATGAAGGGAGGAAAAATAGCAAGCTGTGTACAGCGCCATATGTTTATTTGTTAATAACAAGCATTAATCTTTTGCGGTGTCAAAAGAGCTGTCTAAGAGGTTGAACCCGATGCTAATATTCTCACTGAGGCTACACATGCATACCATCCTGCAGCAGGCGCATAGCAACACAAAGCTGTCTCTGTCTGAGTCTATCTATACATTTGTGTGTGTGTGTGTGTGTGTGTGTGTGTGTGTGTGTGTGTGTGTGTGTGTGTGTGTGTGTCTGTGTCTGTGTTTGTTTGGGTGTCTATGAACCTCATTGACAAGTCTTTCCTTTCTGTGTTTTCAGTTTGTTGAGCCACTCAGTCTGCTTTATTTAAGTGGACATGTACATATGCCATCTGAAGGCAGATCCATGCTGAAGATTATAATTATAGCCCTAGCTTCTCTTAAAGGTGAAAAGCCACAACCACTCAAGCTGTCAAGAAAATCTATGTCTAGTCTGCGGAGCGGGTGGTTGGGTGGGTGACGGCCCTTGGCAAGCCATCACCCTTCTTTAAAAACACATCTCAAGCAGCGTTTGCTCCGTATGACGTGACAATATGCAGACCAATTCAGGTTTAACCCCTCTCACCCTGACTAAGATTCCAACTATTTTGTCAGTGAGCAAACTAGGTGAGTGGTCGTAGTTCTGAGTGGACATCTACTGAAGATTTGGATTGCTCATGCTATGGTTGACATATATAATTACTCATTGATCACACTAATAATACCACTAACAGTGTAAACACACGTTGCTTTAATGTTGTCTTAATGTTAATGTTGTGTTGTGTAATAAGGGAAAGACACATTTTGAATGTGCTAACCATGCACTGTGAATTTTGATAAAAAACAAACATGTGCACAGGATAATGAATTGATAATATCATGACTGTGCACAGTTGACAAGCAAAAAAATGAGTTCATATGGACTTAAGAGGAGGTTGTGTACAAAAATAATTCCAAGGTAATTGCCGTTTAGTTTGTATTAGGCAAGAAACCTCTCTGTTATTAAAAAAATCCACCTCATTTTTTTCATTTAATACAGTACAACCCACTGTTAATTGTGCCGGGTGGATGTAGCATACTGCATGCATTAGGAGGTGGCGGCAGTATTAATAACAAGCACAGATAAATGGCTGCTGTTTAGCTAATCACAAATGGATTAGCCATTAGCTGCCTGCTCTCCAGTTGCAGCAGCAGCTGCTGATGCGGTTAAGACCAACAGAGCTAGACACACAGGGACTGATCACACAGGGACGGCCATCTTTACCACATATCCACCACCACTCTCTTGCCATCACTATTCTATTATGTGTCTATTGTACCCTGCGGATACTGTTAGCAATCAAAATTAAACCACCATATTTGTCATTTGGGCCATTTAATGTTGTTGTGCTGGGGAGAATTATCTAACTGATGTATTACTGTAGAGATGTATGCCAGTGTCCTGCTGCTGATTAAAAAAGGCAGAAAGGCAAGCGTAGATGTAGATACAGCGAAGCGCTGGGTCGAGGACATGATATGTGAGAATCTAATTGGTGGAGTCAAAATGACGCTGATAAGGAAGAGAAGATTAACGTGCTATTAGGGGCCAGGGAGAAGCTGCGAAACGCCTCCGAAAAAGATAAAGAGCTGGAGCTCTTCAAAACATGAGCAGCCTGACAGGGACAAGGTCAGAGTAAACCAGGCGGGTGAAGTACTCGAGCTTTGCTCAGGCCCAGGAGCCAAGGCCAAGCCAAACCAGCCTCATTTACATCTGTGTTTTTCTTAAATCCTACACTACCCTTACTTGGTCACATTTATATTCAGTGTCATAGCTTCGCAGAAGTATAGCATCAGGTATGGTACAGTATGCAACAAAATCCTAACAAGTTACTAAGTAGAAGTACGCTCACACTGATCTTGTAAGAACTTTGTAATGATATATTCAGGCCTTAGAACTGAGGTTAATGTGGTTCCTTCTGTTTGTACTAAGGAAACTGTAACATGAACTGTCCCTCCTCTAACTATGTTTCCAAAGAAATCATACCCCCAAGTTTTCTTGTTACAAAACAAACTGCCAATAAAAATGTTAAAATGCAAATGCTTTCTAGAAGCGATATATGGAAACAGTGAGTTCTGGCTTGAATTCCACAAAGATAAGAGGGTCAGTGGATTGTTTTCTCAAGCCTTTTGATAAGTGCATATCATCACATATTATGCCACAGGAACACTATTTAGAGGAGCATTCCAGGTCTGAATAGGGCTGGACAGAATTGCAGTCTTCCATGACATTCTGCACCTCAGCGTTTCTCAATTGGGTTTAATGCTTATAGGGCAATAATGTATTTTTTCCCGTATTTGAAAGTCTTTAGGATGTATTTAAATGAGAGATTTAGTTAATGAGTTTGGGCAAACTCTGGAACAGTCTTTTAAGCATTATCATTCTCATTAATTTTCAGAATTACCCACTGTGTTGTGATAGCTGTCATGGACTTCAAACTTCAATTAACTAAATACTACATACATCCATATATATAATCTCTCTCCCTCCCTCCCCACGCTCTCTCTCTCTCCCTTTTTCACTCTCTGAGTGTATGTGTGTGCGTGTGTGTGTGTCTGCCTATGTCCAGATTATGTTTTATTTTTAAAACTTTGTAATTTACCATTTTAGCCTTCATTCTTAAGACTGCAAAGTTAAGCCTGATATAAATATGCAAATACCTATGAGTTGCCAATAACAAAGCTTTGTCCCCAAAATGGATGGATTTTTATTCTCTCAATTCAGCTTCCCAAGGTAACACAAGAAAAAAGCCCAAAGGTGACTTCTTCCTCCTCACAGCAGAACGAATCAGCAAATCAACGGCAGAATTTCCCTTTCCTATCTCCCTCACATCTTGCCGTTTGTTTGTGCTTTCATGCCATCCCATCCAATCAAACGGCCAGTAATGCATCACAGAGGACTACCAAGGTCACAGTCGCAGACATCTTTATGGTTATTAATATAAAGTGGCATCAGTAGAACAGGAAGGCAGAGAGAAACACTTAAGAGTACTTTTTGGAATTAGACAAGCGACTTCCCCCTGATAGGTACACATGTTTTCATGGCTGTGTCTCTGTCATTCGTCCTAAAGAGTTGGGCCGTCAGACCTGTGAGTATTCCATTACTATTTTATCTGTCCTGAGCCTTGTGAGGCACTAACAATTAGCCTTCCCTTCACTGTGATTGATACAGGCTTTGCTTTCAATTTGTTCCACTACACAGATCATGAAATTCTGAATGTGCCCATCCTTATTGACCTGGACTTTCAAAGAAAGAGCTACAATGAGATGAAAAGAATTAAAAAGAGAGAGAGTCGCAGAGCCATGAAATAAAGAAGAGTCGGCAGGGAAAATAAAATAAATAAACAACGTTTGAAAAAAAAAAAAAAAAGGACACACAGAGAAACCCTGACCTAGCGCAACCCCTCAGAATTGTTTCAAGTGCGCTTTGCCAAAGAAAGTTTGTTTTGCAAAGCAATTGAAAAAGTTTTCTAAAGATTTCACCCTCTCTTTATGTCTTCTTTGAGGTGTCGATTTGTGTGAAAAGCTACAAACCCCACTTGACACTCACAGAAGAGCAAGCTGGTCACTTGAGCATTATAGTACAAGAAGAGACATTTCAAGAAAAGACAGAAATATAAGAAAAGTGAGCAAGATTTACATTATTTTTATTTAATTTCCTTCCTGAGTGTTTTGTGTAAAGCCACTTGTGAAAACCTGTGTGTGAAACCTGGTTTTCACGTACAGCAGAGTAGATCTGTCAGGAATATGTCAAGCCATCCACACACAACATAACTATAAACTGAATTATGGATACTACATGCAGAGCACATGAAAACATCTGGCTTCAGTATGTACTTTTCAGCCTGTTAAAGTTTATAGTACCCCACCATCAGCAACACTGTCAGTTTTGATAAAAGAATGACTGGATAAAATAAACACCAGCATGGTGGTGAGGAGCTGCATCTGTGGCCAAGACACACTGCAAGAGCCCAAAGTCTAGCACAAAATCAACACCCACACACATACAGCATATGCACGCACACACACACTTACACACACACACAAAATACACATAACAGGGAGTGTGGTTCTGTCATGTGGAGAAGCGAGCCAAGTTTGAGCAAGGAATCAGCAGGGAATAAATAAAACTCCAAACCCACTCCAGCTCCATATTGTAAGTTCAACAGGCCTGCAGGGAAATGAATGCAGAGCTCTGATTTCTGAAGACCAGAAACAACTGATGGAACTTTGCAAAAAAGGGACGCGACGACGTGCCCTTCCCCACATCTACATGCTCTTGGGTCCCATGGGTGCTTCTGACAATGATTTACGGCCCAGGCTCGCCAATCAATCTTCAGGAAGAGATTGAGCGAGAAGATCCGCTTCTAATACCCACAATCCAAACAATCTTTCAAGCCAATATCAGTCAGCAGAAGCAAATACAGCTGCTGCGTGCAGCAGTGTTTGGACCCTCATCTCTAGGAGATCCTCAGAACTTAGGCTGCAAATTTCCAGAACTGCCGGGGATAAAATCCCACATTTTCTTGGTCTTGTTTTTGTTTTCACTGAATTGAAAACAGTTGCAGTTTACATAAAGTTGCTGGAAAACTCCTAACTATGCCTTCTGACAGCATTTAGCTGTACTGACCTGAGCTAACACTGGAAAAAACACTCTGTGTAAATGCAGCTGTTCTGTACTGCATTCATTAGTCATTCATAGCATGTAACATGAAATCAAACATGAAACAATATTTGTTATCCATAAGACAGTAAACATCCTGTTATCTAAACGTATATTTTTTCCCCCCATTGAGTAGAAACTCTTTTATTCCACCCAAGTCCTACTGGTCATAACAGCAACCGGCGAACAGCAGTGAGCACACACACTACACAAGCTTGGCTCACACCCTCAGAACACTGAGCCATTGGCAGCTTACATGGCTGAAGTAAACACGGATGCCTGGATCCCGGCTTCAAAGGCCCGTGTCCTTTAACAAGCACAGGAAAAAGGGATGGCACAATGGCGCGTCCTTCCCCCCCACCACCTCACCCCCTCACGCCCCCCCAAAAAATAACATCCATAGTGAGTGAGTGGGGGGGCTTCTTTTGATTTTGGCGTGGCGCGTATGAGGAATGCTTTGCTCTGTGGTGAGTGGCAGCGGCGCTCCCGCGAGTGCGCCCGAGTGCCGCTGAGTTATGGCGCTGACAGGTGGAAGGGGAGCTGTGCATAATGCCAGCCAAGTCCATTTATTCCACACTAAGGTGAGCAACCTGTGTCATGTGAGAGGCTATGTGTGTGTGTGTGTGTGTGTGTGCATGTATACATGTGAGAGCGTGTGTGTGTGTGCGCGTGTGTGTGTGTGTGTGTGTGTGTGTGTGTGTGTGTGTCTAGGGGTGGGGGTGTGGGTAGGTATGCAGCCAGCACCAGACGCGGGGAGGTGTATGTATGAGGGAAAGATGGGACTAAGTGCAGCATATTTATTTTCCCTGCTGTTTGGGGCCCAAAGTGAATAATCAATTGTAATTTCACAGTGTCAGGCTGTGATCAGCAGCTGGGTCATCACAGGAGCAGGCAGTCAGATTTGGCAAGGGTAGGAGGTTGAAGGGGCGGGGGGGTGTACTGAGGGTTGAGGTTGATCAGGAGGTGGAAACGAATGGGGTGCAAAGTCACCACCTCCTGTTTCTGTGTGTGAGTGTGTGTGTGACAACTCTACAAGGCTACAACGCTACAAGGATTTGGCAGGAGTAAGGAAAAATTCAAAGGCAGCCAAAATGAAGTGCGCGCGCACACACAAACACACACACACACACACACACACACACACACACACACACACACACAGGGCCATATGTAAGCAAGGGACCTGTGCTGTAAGCCAGGCAGCTCTGCCACTGGAATAGGCCCTTGGATGAAAGCACTGGAGGCCCAGTGGCGGGCATAGAGAGGTCTGCAAGCCGAGGGCACTCCTTGCTGGGCAGCCTTCGCCCGAGAGCGGCGGGCACATCTAGTCCAGGAGCAGATGGAAGTCTGCGGGGCAGAACATCTGTGTGCTGCCGGAGAAGCTAACTGAAGGTCCCCACGTCCACTGTGAATGTTAAAGAGATAAGAGGCTTGCATTTGTGCAAGTCGGCTACGAGCCACCGAAAACACGCCAGTGTCGGACAAGAGACGGGGGACTTGCTGCAAAGCTGCAGCGTTACTATCTGAGGTCACTTAATAGACGTAAAAAGAGAGGGAAATAACGAAAGAGCGTGAGAGAGAGAGAGAGAGAAAGAGAAAGAGAGACACCAGAGGAACAGGCGGTGGTAAAAATGTAGAGGCTATATAAGAGCATCTTAGTTTTTAACTACCCCTGGCTGCTACTGAGCTCAAGGACAGGACCCCACAAAGGTGCGCCGTCAGCACCCCACGCAGACCAATATGTAATCGCTAAAAAAAGGGACATGAAAAAGCTGTGTCCCCACACACACACACACACACACACACACACACACATATAGACCACAGTAGAAATTAAGCATCCTTTGTCCCTCTCATGCTGCCAGTTCAACACAAGTTGCCATCTAACTAAGAGGGGTGAGAGGGGACTGTGGACCACGTACAGAAATCATGAGACCCTGCTCATCAGCTATGCTGGCTCGCAGTCCAACCAAAAATTAAAACCTGTATCAAAATGAGCGACATTTCAGCACACAGTACAACTGCCACCCTAGTTGGAAAACCAGCACTTTCTTCACAAAGGTATTTTCACGTTTGCCTCATCCTAGTAGCTTATGAATCAGGAGTATTTGATTCATGCTAATTAAAAAGAAAAACAAATCCCTCAATCATACTAAAATGTAAAAAAAATGGTGTGTGTGTTTATGATCATGGATCTAACTGAAACACACACAAGCCGGCAGTCCCCATGGCGGTCGCGGCAGCGGGAGGATGATCCCCGCTTTAATGCAGCGTGACCGACAGCGGCACCATTACCTTTTGGCGGGATGCATCTTCTTTATGTCTCGCTCGCCACACACTGACCTTCACGGCGACACGAGTGAGAGTGTGTGTGTGTGTGTGGCGGCGAACAGAGAACAGCCGTAATCACCGCACCACATGCGCCACCGCGACCGCAGATTGAGGGGGGGGGGACGAGTGTTAAAATAAAAAAAATAAATAAAGCAGAACAAGAACAAAGGTAGGGAGACAGACACTGAGCGAGAGAGAGAGAGAAAAGACACTAGAAATCCTCTGTAATTGGGAGAATCCCCCAAATCACACTGGCTTATGCAGTTCTACTTCTGGCATGAATCCTATCAGGGGCTTCTGTATTTCTCCTACACCTGTGCTTGCGGTGAGCAGACACAACACAACACATCCAGTCTTGCTGACGATCAGCCATGCAGGCAACAGACGACAGCACAACAGTTATTCCCTATCAAACAAACAACATCTTTAGGCCCTGATAAACAGCATCACATGTATTTTCAAAATATGCAGTATAAGCATCAATCCTGCGACCATTTTAATGTACAGTTTTCCCTATGGAGGTGTTGTGCAATGATGTGTTTCTTCTCCTGGAGCCACATTCACTCACATTTATATTTATTTGATCATCTGCTACAAGAACTGGCACAATAGATGTGAGGCAATATGCCTATTTAAAACATGTACATGTTTCTGTGCTTGATTGCTACTTGTTGCTACACTGTACCCATCTGACAGAATAAGGCAAGTGAAGAAGCTTCAAGCCGATAAAAAAGCAAGGCAGTAGCTTTTCCCAGTAGCTGCCCTGGTGCAAAGAGAAAACTGCTGAACGAACTGTATTTCAGCACCAGCTCACACAAGCTCAGCGACCCAGAGCTTTCCACCCTGACACTTCTCCCCTAAGGTTCCTGTCCAGCATCCCAGTCCTCCTTAATTCGCTCCTATAAATTCTCTGAACTAGCAGAATAGGAAATGGGACAATTTAGCACTTTTGTTTGCCCAGGGGTGAGAAGTTGGGGGAAGGATGGCTCGGCTAGGTGGGTGGGGGGGGGGGTTGGAGGAGGAGGGGAGAGACGAGGAAACGGTTCCTCAAACACAAAGCCAACTTTGTGGTTAGTGTTGTGTATGAACTCTAGCCAGCTCCATTGCTCTTTTTAGTGATTCCTCCTCCTTCTCCTCCGCCTCCTCCTCACCCTCGAAAAACTGCCTGCGTCGTACAGAGGCTGCTTTTTCCTTCGTCCCGTTTCCGAACTTCTAGGACGGCGAATGGTGGAGGTGAAAAACACTGCCAAGGCTATTTACGGGGGTATTAAATCAAATAAATACTCCTGCGCCTTCAATCAGAGGCTCCGAGGCGCTATTTGGTTCGGCTCTCGAGCAGAGGCAGCGAGCGAATCAGAGGGGTTGATTTGGCTTCTTGCAAGGCCAATAGGAAACAGGTGATAAAGAGGGCAGTCATGCAAAGGGCTGTGAAGTTTTTTCCCTCCTCGCTCTCAAAAAAATTAATTCCATCTTGAAGATGCCTATCTCACAGATATGCCCAGAACGGAACACAAATACGCCCCTGCCTGGAAGATTACTACACACTGACTTTAAGCATAAGCATCCTCTACCACTAGTGCTCCTGTACATAGGCTATACAGGAGGAAATGCTCAGCTCGAAGGCCTGCACTAGCGACTGACTAATTGGCTCAAAGATGCTATGCTTTCAAAATGTTTACAATAACTGAATACAGCCATAGTTTCCTTGATTATTTCATGCATTTCTGTTACCTTACACCTTGATGTAAAGACATATGGAAATCACTGGTCCTATAGAGTAGGAAGACCTATACATTCTGCCATGCACTTTACATTACCTAGGCTTACTACTTCAGTTACATACCATAACAGAAACATTAACCAAGCTCTCAGTGTGACCGTGCATGGCAGCAAGGAACACTGTGCATATCTTAGACAGCCAAAAAGAAACTGTTGATATTGCTGGTGTCTTTCTATGAAACAAATAAAAAAAAACATGACTAATTTAAAGAATGGTAATCAGCATGCATGAGCAAATTGCAATCATCGTCTAGCCTCACTCGCATAGACTGTTGCTTATTTGGTGTCGAATATATAAAATAAAGGTGCACTGACGGGTCAACATTGACTGCACTGTGCATACTAGACTATGCTAATAAGCAATTTCTATGTATGAATATATCAGGGTTGAGCACTGTACACACGGCACCATGGACAGTACATATGCAACGTAGTTGCAATCTATTTCTTTATGCTTCTATATGACAACAATATGGGATATAGACAACCATAACGCTAACAGCACCGAACTGTCACTTCGTGCAGATAATCCTATCATTACCTTGCGGAAGGTTTTTGATCCGATAAGACACTGGAGTAATCCATGTGATACATTTAAAGTTCCTCAACAGCTGGTTGCTGGTTTATGCTAATTTCCCACAAGCTTCCAAGGTCCCGCTGCAAAGCAGCAAGCGGACAAGTAAAGAAGAGTCCGGCCTAGCAATACAAAGAAGCTGCTCCGAAAGAATCGGCAGCAATGTCAACGTTATATTCTTGGATTTCACCGGTCCGTAATAGCCACGCAGCAGAACGTAAACAATGCGAAAGTGGCCGCATTACTACACATCATTCTAACCAGCGCACTAGGCAATACACACGGCGTGCCCTCTGCGCTGTAAAACATACGCCTGCTCGGTGTATACCTGTTACCCGAACGTCAAGGACCCAATTCTTCATCGCACTCCTGAAGAAAGGGCACCACCGAAACTTCTGACATCTCCAGTCAAAAATGCAAAACATTTCATGTGCATCGACAGCGTTCTCTAATATAAACAGCAAACCATGCGTTACCGTTCTCTTCTTGAAGGGTCTTGCTGAATGCTCGGCTTGGTGGGCGCCATCTTCCTGCAATTATTTGATTTCTTACTTTTTTTCTTCAGATTTATTTTGACATAGAGCCGAGACCACCGACAGCACAGCGTATTGTGCACTATGAGAATTTCAACAAAGCCATTGCGTTTCTCTGCACCAGTCGTGTCCCTGTCTTCGTGTGTTGACGTTCAGTGCGTGAAGAAAGGAGCGAAAAAACCCGAGACCGAGCTCCAAAGGCATGCCAAGAAAGTGAGTGGAATCCGGGGGACGCTTCACGAATCCAGCGGCTGTCCTTACACTTGGTTTTTGAGGGAGCGACAGCGTGACAAATCATAGTATAAACGGGGTCATGATTGCATTACATTTCCCCGCAGTACGTCCTTAGCTCCGATGCTTGGTAAAGCCTTATTCGGAGTCTGTTTGTCTGCATTTTTCAGCTTTTCCTGGCTCGCTGTATGTGGACTGGGGGACTCATCTCCTCTCTCCTGCCGGCGCAACAACGCCACTCAGTTGTAGTTGGAAACAGTTTTCTCGAAGTACAGGTTGCAGTACAGTAAAAATCAAACCAAATATGTTAAATTTAGACACCGGATAAATTAAACATATGTTATGTCCATCTAATTATGTATAAAAGTAATTCCTCTGAGAATGTGTGAGGGTGTATGTAAATAGAGTGTGAGAATGAGAGTGAACCAGCTCACATTTTGGTCGATGAAAAAGCTTGTTGTATAAAATTCTGTTTGGGGGTTCATAATATTCATACACGCGTATAATAAACTCACTGATGGTGATATTTGGTGGTGGTGTGCACATGTTTAGGATTTTTAAAATGCTATCAAATATTGTGTGCGAGTGATAACAGAAGTAAACCGTGAAAAGGACGAAAAATGCTTAGAAATGCCGCAAAGCCTGACTGGTTGTCTTTGTCAATAGCGTTCGTCAATAGCAATCATTACGTGGTTACCTTTAGTGGCCTTGATAGTCGAAAAAGTGTCTGTTCCACATAACATGATGTCATATGTACACTGAATTTAGTTAAATCTCTGCTAAAATATGTGCGAATGTCCGAAAGTCGTAAGTTGACAACATTGGAAGATATTAAAACACCTTGCTTTCACGTAAATGTGCTGTTTGGTCAAAAATTATTTGACATAACCTTTGACCCATCAAGGTCAAACCGGTGAAACTGGCTGTTGTTTAAGTTGGCCATGCACGATACAGAGATCTGGCAAAATATGCCATTTAATATAACTACATTAACACTATAAATATAGCAAAAACTGAAATGTTAGAGACCACTCCACACACACAGTATTGAGTACAGCCAGGTGATATGTGCATGTTGGCTTTAACCAAGGCGCATGATCACCATTGACAAGTTTGCAGATTATTTGAACAATAAATTAATTAATCTAAATAACAAAACATTATGTGATGTATTTGAGTGTGTAGCCTATGTTCACATTACCCAAAGCAGTCATACCATTAGAGATGACATACGTGGAATAAGGTATCATACTGCCCGGCATGCGGTGAAATATAATATCTATACACGTTTGTAACATTTTTTGTCGCCATTGACGATTCATAACTGCCATTTGTTATAACTGATGTTGATAGTTACAACACAACTGAAATTGAGTGAAACTTTGGGAATACACCCTGTAAAAGTTTCCTTTTTGGCTTTGAGATCCAGATCACACCTTAGCTTGGTTTAGCCTTCTTGAGATTTCTTAATAGCCTATACCTCATGCGTAAAAACACCTGCATTTGTGTAAAAGACACACCATTGGGGCAATCTAGTGTGTATTTGGCGTGTATCAAAATAGTCTTCTTCTAGGCTAGCTTATGCGCAAAGCGAACAACCAACCTTTGCGTAAGAACATGAATTGTGCTTTTAAACTTTTGAAAGTCTTCAAAGTGATTTATTACTGGCAAAAGTATTAAGCATTGACTGTGTTTCTTTGTGTAGGCAGACTGAAACGGTCTTCTTTCGTTGGTCGTTATTCACACGTCTAGCCTAAAAGGATTTAATAAGTAAGTAAATAAATACTTTTCTTGCAAAACAGTGCTACTGTCAGCCCACACGAGGAAACTGATGGACTGCAATACGTATGGTATATCTATCTTAGATTTCCAGAAGTTATCGGATGTTTGCACATTTTGGGTTCGCTTTTTTGGCGTCAGCTCTGGACACTGACACTCGTGAATCAGACTTATATTTATAAAATCAACTTAACGAGTAGGTTCGTTTATTCTGGTTGACATACCTTTGCTGGTAGGAAGTTATCCCCTGGACATTCTGTGGGTTCCCATTGGTGGCGCCGGGGACTCTGCCCACGGCGGAACCTGCTGGCATTCCCCCGGCTCCTCCACCTGCTGCAGCCGTCACCTGAACGCTGAAATCCGGGAAGATCCTGATCATCCCCGCTCAAAGGAATAAAACACGAACTGAGTCTATGTGGATACTTGTGAACACAGCCTTCCCTCCAGCCGAACAAGTCACAGCTCAATCCCATTAGTGATGGTTACAAGCTCATCGGCCATTCTACGTCTTGATTTCTGTATCAGCGAAGAGACAACTGCAGGATTCAAGGGTCTTGCAATGGCATAAATGCCGGTGGTGTTAAGCTAAGCCAAATGCGACGCCCCGTGTACACGTTAACTGATCAGAAATGTCTTTTCTAAAGTGAAAGAATTCCTCATCAACCTTACATACTGTAACACGCAGCATAAAAAAGAAAATGTACTGAATCTAAGTGCCAAATAAATGTTTAGAAAGGTCCAAGGCGCTTCGAGTTAGCCTATATTATTTACACGTGTAATGTAACCTAACCAACCACACATTAAACAAATTAGCGTTACGCAAACTGAATCTTATCCCTTTCTAGTTTGCATAACAAAAGTTTTTGTTTGAAGTAGTTAGCAGGCATAAAATTAAAGTTTCACTGATTCAGAGTAATTATAACATTATTATAACCACCTCGTTATAACAATGACATATTTATTTACTTCTACGTTGTGCTGAAGTTAGTAAATTGTGTAGCCTAGTATTTTGTTTCATATGGATTTTTCAAAAGCTCCACACAGATCAGGAAAGGACATGTGCCTGCGACTTAACCCGCCTTGAAGAGCATCTTCATGAGACGCACAGCAACTTTGAAAAGTTTATCCTTGAGTCGCGGTCTCTAATCATTACTACTGTCCGTAGATCCCGTTCTCAAGAGAAAAAACAATGCCTTAACCGAAAACGACCCACTATGAAATTTCATCCACTATATTGAAATCTAAACCACTGCCGCGACGCGATCGATCAAAGTCCCAATTATTTACTCATTCGATCTTCCTGTCACAAATATGTGCTAATGTTTTCGTGATCTGAGAGCAATTGTCAACAATGCTTTCTTCTTGGCAGATGCTGACGATGTGTTGTGTGTTAGAGTGTCTCCGAAGATGCTTGTCTGCAAGCGCTAAGCTCTAACATGCTGCGGTGCATTTGTAAGTAGGCTTGTTTTCTGAGAGGAATGTCCCACGGAAGCGGTGCTGTTATGAGCTCTGCTATGTAGTTCTAGTATCCCTAGCGCGTGTGAGCGGATGAACTTGCTCTCAGCTGCTGCTGATTAACCGCACCGCGCGAGCAGCTCGAGAGCGCGCGATGCTGTCCTTCGACCAATCACAGGCATGGCCCGGGAGCGCGCGTGTGGTGCCGCAGCAGTAACCCCTTACACCCCGGAAAAATTGAATATGATGTCAGTATACTACCAGGTATTTGTTGTAGGCTCGGCAGCGAAAATTCACTTTAAAATATGTTGGCCTATAAGCTGAAAGATGAGTCTTGTTTGGCTGGTCGTGGGCGAAACAAGAGCAGTCTTTATGCAACAGACATGTCTGAAATTTCGAGTAATTATTGAAACACAATGACAGCTCATAAAATATGGGGTAATTGAAAGATTTATGATATATTCACAGATCCCAGGCCATAAAGAATTCATTGGATGTCCAGTCACTGATTTGTTTCTGGGTCATGATATATCATTATGACCTAAAATGTCAATGGTACGAAAAGCTCACTACTGACTTGGTGGACATGCCATAGAGGCTAGTTACAAAGTGTCTCAGAAATCAGCTATCCAGCTGCTACAGATAGTGTTTTAGAAATCTGCGTGTAGATTTCAAAAGGACTTTATTATATTATTTCTTCATGAACACATAGGCCCACAAATAAAATATTTTTCTGTTTCAGAAGGAGTTGGTCTGTGAAGCATCATTTCAGAACAAAGGTCAGCTCCATTGTCACATTATGGGAGCTGACCAAGGTGCTGAAATAAAATAGGTTAGGTTGTACTTTCTCATAAAACTTACATCTTGGGTAGCATCTATCTGACATAATTTCCTCCAATATCAGAACAACTGGCTATATTGCAAAACATTTCTGTATGTTCGTAAGCCTTTTTTAGGTAAATAGGTCAAAAGTCAAAATACCACTTAAAAAAAAACAAATACTTTGAATTCGGTTAACTTACTAAGTTGTCAGTTCTTACTATACGTCACATAATCTACCATTTCAACTGAGTAATCCAGAAATTAACTAAGAGATTAAATAAAAGAAAAATGCCTGTATATAACAAATGTTTTGACATAGAGCTCGGGTGCTTGAATAGTTTCTCTGATATCTTAACTGACACTTGTTTCAGTGTAACATCAGCGTATGATCGGACCTGACTATGATCTAGCATAATTTAATTGAGCATGTAGATGAAATAACTTTTATCAACCACGTGCTTGCTTGTCTAGCTATGTCACCAGTCACCCTCTTGTGTAAGCAACTCAGTTACAAATTCTCAGTGTGTACATATTGATAGCAATCATAGTGGCCATGATTCTCTTGAATGTGGCTCCTACTCTTCAATAATAATGCTGTCTTCTTATAAATTGCAAACGTATCTGTATTGCAACACTTTGGTTTTATATATTTCTCTGTGCTGCTGCAGATATGCTCTGAGTTGTTACAACACCACTATCTCATTCCAGCTCTTTTATCATTCACATTTGACAACTGCAAGGCACACACTTGGCTAAATGAAATGTCTACACATGTTAACTGCTGTGCTCTCTGGCTTTCTTTTCTTTGCTATCTCTCTGTCGCTTGGTTTCTCTTTCTGCCCCTCAGACAATCTTTCCCAATCTCTCTCTCTCTCTCTCTCTCTCTCTCTCTCTCTCTCTCTCTCTCTGATTAGCTGTAACCTGCAAGAGTGACATAATCTCCTCACTGCCACATTGACTTAACATTGATTTCAGGCGCTGCCATGAAGTGTTGCCTTTTTCAGTTTTACTTACTTAGCTCTGCAGAGAATACTTTTGTCTGCCTCTCGTTCCCTCGGCCTTCGGGCTTGATTGCATGTCTTGTTTCAAACTGGAGAAGACTTGATTGTGCACCGAAACAAGCATTTAGCAAACTCATAGTTGACATGCCACCAGAATGTCCTGCCATTATGTGACAGTATATCTGGCCCTGAAAATCCATCAAACCCTTTTTTACTGCCGGTCCTGTAAAAGCTCTTTATGATACACACAGTCTTTCTTTTCTTCACGGTGACCTAGGATCCATTTCCTAGTCAAGGTTTATTGTGCCACAGTATACCAAATAAAATACACTTAGCAATGGCTTCTACTGATTAGAGGGATACGTCTACATAAAACAATGTTTTTAAAAAAAATAAATAAAAAAACAGCAACCCTGTGAAGCATTATGTTTAGTTCTGAAAGTTAGGCTAAAAATAAACTCATGTCTCCTGACAAATAACTGTATGGCCATTTTTGGTGTTGCTGTTGTATTTTAAATTATCACCTGATGACTCTGGAGTTCTTGAACTGTCATGGCAGTGAATGTGATTGAGTGTTTACACATTAAAATATTCAGAGAATGCAAATGCATGTATGCAGTCACTCTTGCACTCATGAATCTTCTAGCACGCTTGTCTCTTGATAAACCTAAGGTTGATATTGGCACTGGTATTATACAAAGCGTCAGTTTAACAACACATTGTTGATGACCTCCAACAATAACAAAGTGTTCTGCTGAGGAAAATGCCCGTACATGTTAGTAAACATTATCATGATCAATGACTTTCAAAAGTCATATCCGAAGGAAAACCTATTTTTTTGTACATATCGTCTGTAAAAAATCTTGAAGTGAAAATTTGCATCATCTTTGGCCATGTGATGTCACAACATTTCCCATGTTTGTTTAAATACTTTTTTTTATTATACTACAGAATTATATTACAGAAAATAATGAAAAGGTTGTGTATCTTTTTATGAAATGACACCACAACACGGCACATTTTCATCTGCGGCACAACGCAGCTCTAAGCAGGCTAACAGCAAATAGAAACTAGTCCCAATCAGCTCATGAAGTGAAACACGCCCTATAAGATACACAATGCACATGATTAACTGCCAATAAAGAGCCCACGAGAAACCTCACCTGAGACCGTAAATGGAATACCTTCTGTAACCACGTCTAATAAACCAGCAGTAATAAAGAGACACACCAGGCCTGCCTCTCTTTCTTTCTCTCTCTCTTTCTCTCTCTTTCTCTTTCCCTCTCACTGCAATTCCTGCAATGAAATCAAACAAATTGCACTGGAAGGCTTAAACCGACACTGGAGGGCCTCGCTAATACAATTAGATTAACAGTTTCTGCTGTTTACCCGCTCCCACTCCTCTCTGAGGCCTGTATTGCATTTATCCATCTGTGGTTCTCCACTAAACTACATGAGACAGATCGGGGGCAGTAGCTAGCCTCCCACATGACATCTCCTTGCCTGCTGGCGCGCAGTTTCCTCTGAAAACACTGATAATCAATATCATGCACTGCAACTGGGACCAGACACTGCACTTTCCCAGAACACTTTGAGGTAATAAGGTTGCTCTATTTAATGTGAGGGGGGCTGGGAAGTTTCTGTGTGCTGTGGTGTGCAGGATGTGTGTGTATGCTTGTGTGTGTGTGTGCATACCTACGTGTATGTGTGTGTGTGTGTGTGTGTGTGTGTATGTGTGCGAGAGAGAGAGTGTGTCTGTGTGTGCCTATGTGTATCTGTGTGCGTGATTGTGGGTGTTTGTGTGTGTGTGTGTGTGTGTAAAGTGCCTACTTGTAAGAGTTCTGTTGATGAACAAACAGAACACAAGGAGCGCTTTGAGATTTACAGAGAATTAAAAATCGTTAAAAGCTGCAGAAATGCGGAGTCTGCCTTCATTAGGATTGTTTGTGCTCAAAGGGGGAGGTTGGTTTGTGTACAGCATGAGCCACTTTGGTGGAAGTGAATTGTTTTGTCCTCCTAGGCCGCAGTGTTCCCAATCCTTCCCCCCTGGCCTCCCCACTCCTCCCCCGCTACCCGCACTCCCCGAAACCCTTGTCTCCAACCGAGTAACTTAGTAGCCGTTGTTCCCCTCCTATGCTCTTAACCGCATGTTGACAAGGCTGCTAAATGTGAACTGAGATGAGCTTTGATTGTAGCTGTCAGTCCTCCTCTCTCCCCCTCTCTCTCATTCACTTTTAGTCTCTCTTCATCACCACTGCTCCCCACCCTCACTTCTCCCCTCTCTCTCTCTGTCCCTCTCTCTCTCTCTCTATCTCTCTCTCACCCTCTCACTTGCTCTCTCTTCTAAAAAATCTGTTCCCAGCTGACTGAACAAACTCCGAGTCGAAAGAGTGAAAGTTTAAGAAGACTTCCTTTTCTTTCGCACTTCTGCTGTGTTTTATACGGCACTGAATGATGGCTATCACCCCAAGGTCTGCGTTAAATGAAGTCAAGGACACCTTTGGTCGATTTGTGCATCACTTAACAAGTGGTTGTGCGCCATTTACCTTATCAGAATTTTGCAGTGTCTCACACCAGCACTCTGAAATTAGTGAGGACCCCCTCTATATGATAAGGCTGTCAATCCAGAGGTCATCACAGCTGCCTGAATCAAAAGTGGATAATTGAGGTTGCCACTTGGAATTATAAATTTGTCTTTTCTTTTGCATGTATAAAACAGATAGCAATGTAATATGAAACAGGAATGTGAAACTCGAATTGATTAATTTTTTCCATTTCATTAATTATGTAGGCAATCAGGATTGTCTTAATATTTGTGTAATTAATGCTAGAGAGCTATTTGATCAAAGATTCCCTGGTTTCATGGAATGGAATATATGTGATATGGAAGGTATACTGTATTGTCTGCTGGCTGCTATTGGGAAAAAAGTCCTGCCATGGAGCACAAATGTAAAGAGGGAACTTTTTTGTGATACTGACCAGAGGACCAAACATTAACCAATTTATTATATGGCTACATGACTTTTCATAAATAAGTTATTTGTGGCTTCCTTTGACAAACAAATAGTTTGCCTTATACAGTAAACTTGGAACAAAGAGCTCGTCAACCATTATAATGAAGTAAGGGTTTTTTTTTTAATTGCAGTCTAATATCAGATAGTCTTTCAGAATGCTGGAAAACTGAACTCCCTAACCAACTGATAAATTGCAATATATTTAATGGGGACATAGGTACAAATAAATGGTTTAATTTCTTCCTGTTTTAGCCATAAAATTGAAAGAAAAAAATTGCCAAACAGAATTTAAATTGATTAATTACACACTAATGTCACTGAAAACATAATTATTAATCACTGATAATTTACACTGCACACATGATCATGGACCAATTAAACTGGATAGACATTTATATGGGAAGTGCAGATCTCAAAGAAAACATGTTGATGGTCTTCAGTCAGTGGTGGCAGAGTGAGCACTTAATTTTCTTTTTTGAATCCTCTCTGTGGGCTGATTGATAGAGTGGGCTGTGAATTTTAAAAGAACAGGGCAGAGGGCAAGAAAAACACTTCCATTATGCTTTGAAACGGTAATGAATTTTGAAATATTGCCTCCCTGTGTTTGTAGAAGACTTGTAGCTCAAGAGAAATGATGAATTAACTGCTGGGACGAATTATAGTGGCAACACGCGGGAAAACTTTCAATACAAAAATGATTGATTAGGGAGTCGGAGAGAAAATGACATCATTTTTATATATATATATATATTATTTATTCGGGATGATAAGCTCCATGTGCCCTCTCTGAGTCCTGTGTGCTTTTCACATCAAATTGTCTCTTAATGTGGTTTGATGACACGCCTGAAATCCAATCACCCGGCCCTCAAATTACATGAGCCCACTCAGCACATTCAGCTGAGGCTTTTAATGGGGGCAGCACCTCTGTCAGATCCTGCTCCTGTGCCTCTAACTCTGCCACTGTCCATCCTGCCTGCCACAGAGACAAACTGCCACATGTCACTGGTGGCCACTCTGTGCTCCCACACCCGTACCATTCTAGCCTGTTTAAGGCCTCTCTGGCCCAGTTGCCTGTGTGTGGATTAAAGGGATAGGGTATGTGATGCAGGAGAAAGTCACGCTTGTTTATAGGCTATTTATGTTTATGCTTTTGTCTAAAGCAGCTTTTGATTCTATTTGAACAAAAGCCCAAACATCCTTAACCACTGCCGTTAGTGCTCCCACAGAAACTCTACACAGTTGTCTCTACACAGTGTTTAGTTATTGGGGATGGACTAGTGCTCGTGCTCTGCTGGTGTCCTGTTCCAGTGGCAGGGCTGTGTAGACCCCATTTAGACGCAGTGCTATGTGAATGGGCTTTTTGAGACAGATTTTGCAGTTGGGTTGTTTTTAAAATCACTTAGTATTGGTTACCTAGTCTATCTTTAAGCCTTATCATGAAAAAGCTTAATTTGAGTGCAAGGCTGCCTTCATGTTCGGAAAAACAGCCTAATGTGTCCAAGAAACCCATTTTAGGAATGGACATGTTAACAATTCTGTAAAAGGTGTATGTAAAAATGTTGTGTATTAACTATGAACACCAATGTCTCCTATTTGGCAGAACTAAGTACCTCTCTGGTTATGCTTGCTGTATGTATGGTAGCTTAATGCAATGTTTCAGTCAAAAGGTCTTAGATTTGTGATGACTTGAAACTGTGTAGATTTACACTGAATGTGTAATATACACTCTCTCACTCACTGAGGACTTTTCTTTTTGACAAGACGGCACTTGTTCAGCATTTAGTTAATGTGACACCGTGGTTCCTTAGATACAATGCACTTTACAATTGGAGTTTAAAGGTGAATGATGAATCCAATTGCTGGAGAACCGTGGAGGGAATTGAGCAGAAGTTTTGGGATAACCTTTCATTCTGCTGGGAAGGCAAGCCTGGAAAACCAGGCGACAGCACTCTTACAGCCAATCAATTGCTTTAATTGGCTAATTAAGTGCAAAGGTACACAGAAAGGCTGCTCACTCGGCAGATCTACAGAGACTGGGGCAGAGATGCCTACAAAAGCTGGGTAGCCTACCTTGTGCATGTGTGTGTGTGTGTTTTAAGATGTTGACTAAGAATCTGCAATAATCAGAGTGCTAGTTACATTGATTGTAAGAATTATAGGTCTGTTTGTTCATTGAGGTGTAGAAGTTTTGAATAAATTTTGATGAAAATCCCAAAAATAACATGCAGCTCAGGACAGATGGGATTAGGTTAGATCATCTGGAAATAAATCAAATATACTTAATTTATTTCACTTTGATTTCATATACAACTTTGACTAGAGCAAGAACCTCACAGTCTGTCAGTATATTTTAAGTTGCTTTAGTGTTAAAATGCAACAAAAATAAGAAACAAAATAATAAACTGTGGACTGGCTATAGACGGCCATGCAAAATCAAGTGACCTATACAACACACACCATGTGAAACATTTTCAAAATGTCTTTTAAAAGACATTTTAGTGACATTTAAAATAATTTTGCCCATAACCGTCTTTGGTTCCTTTGGTGAAACTTTTCCATGGCCCGGGTTGTCTTTGTCACATAATGTCATGTTATCATGAGCGATCTTTTCAACAAAGACTGTCCAACCTATTAATTTTTGCCACCCGTACTTAAGCAAAGACTCTAAATCAACATTTTGACTGGTCGTAATTGCAAAGCCACCATGGTTCGATACACTTGACCTTTCCCACCTTTAAATTCATTTCCATTTTATATCAAAAGTATCATGTTAATTGCAAAAGGGTTTTTTCTACCATGTAATGTCTTTGAAGACAATGTAAGAATGCATTTCCATTTTAATTTATCAATGCCATCCGTCAAATCGAAAACCTCCTTCCTGCAAATTTATCAGTGACTGTTCTTTTCAGTAGCAATAAGGATAAGAAACTTTAGCCTAGTAAGTTATGAATAAAAGATTTGTGCTGACAGTTTCTTCAAAAGCTTCCATAAATTAGTCTCACATAGGGCAAAGTAATGCTAAACAAATGACTGGCAGAAAATATGAAGGCCATGAGTTATATTGTCAGTAGCTAGATGGCACAAATGTGGGGATTACTGTAACAGGCTGATTTTTGAAAGCACCTCAAAAGCTCTAAATAATAGGCACATCTTATTGGAGAGAAAACAAGGTGATAGCCATTGTTATGCCTCTGCATGATTACAAATTATTTGGCGTCAAAATTACGAGGTATGTGTGGAAAATGTTTATCATGACTATAACATTATGTGTGTCTGTGAGAAATACATGTTATATATCTCATATGGTGATGTTCAAATGCATGAGAATAGAGATATAAGTCAGAATGGACTTGAAATGTCTTTGACTTGCTGCTGTGAGGATAGCCAATTCCCTTTTTTTTTTGCTTGGTCTCATTTCTCTCAGTGACTTGCTCACCTCACACAACTGCCTCACGCCTCCGTGGACCAGAGGGTTTCATAAGTCGCTTGGTTCATTGAATTGTGCTTAACTGTAATAAGACACTCTGACCTGGCAGCACATGATGATCTGTTGAGGATCTTACAGGATGGCCTTTGGTCGTCACAACTGATGCTTTCATCAAGAGCCTGGGAGGGATACTGTTACTAAGCACAGAGGCGCTTGGCCAGCTGTGAAAATATAATGCCTCACAAGGATGTGTTGTCCCTAGGTTTAAATCAGAATCTGTCCACTTTGCTGTGACAACAGTAACAATGACAATGGTGCCATTCTATTTGTGTAACTGATTTAGACATTTTTATTACTGACCTGCATTCTGTAAAATCAGATGCTTCAGATGTTGGTTTGTTTTCTGTAAAGTAAAATAAATTGACTCTCAGGTTGTGTATCATGTTCACTTCCAAGAAGCACCACAGGAAGTGACATAACATACTAGTTTTCCACTGCAGAACTCACTGTGAGCAATCATCTGTGATAAAGAATGGAAAATAACATTCAAAAAAACCACAGAGAGGTAAATCTGCTATGAAGTATGCATGAAGCACTCACAAACTTTTATGTTAGTTCAGAGAAATTCTTGTGCACTTGATGGATGGAAGCAGAAATGACACGTTTGTCAGTACATCAAGAACCCTGATTGGAGTTTCCTTACACATTACTGACACTGGAATGATAGTCCTAAAATAAAGGCTAAATCAAAACAAACACAATGATATATAAAAAAAATACAGTCAATCTAAGACAGGAGACCTCTGCCCTCCAGCTCTTTACAGAACGTCTTGCATTTGATCCCGAAGCGCTCCCTGTCTGCCTGCAGCCGCCGACACCGTTCAGGCGATGTAAAGAACACACACACAGTCGTCATCAGCAAACAAGCGCCCGGCTCCTGCAGGACCCGAGCAGGCGATTACAGCACAGAGCTTATCATCAAGCCAAGCTCCGGCAATCAGGGTCTGCTTGATTGGCGGGTGCAGGGGGTGGAGAGGGGGTGTAAGAGAAGGCGGGGGGGGGGGGGGGGTGTTGATGCCTCTGCACAGCTGATTCATTGATGGCCCTGTTGGCTAGACTTCAGGATCATCAGTCCCCATCCCGTAAATTAGAGAAGATTAGGCATGGTATTGCCAGCGCTGCCTGACACCTGCTGTGCACTGGATACATGCTGAAGGAATACTGTTTCAAAAGAGCAGTGTGTGTGATTGTGAGTGTATATGTGTGTGTCTGTGTAGGATTATGCAATGCTTTATTTAAACACAAAAAACTCACTAATGTAGCAATATTTATATGTTCTTTTGCATATCAACAAAGACACAGCAAACACATAAATTTAATGTCTAGCTGGCAGACAGGAAGGTTATCTATGTATTGACAATGTGCACAGCATGTGCAGTTACTTGTATATAGCAGATTACTGAATCTTTGCAATGGCTGTAAAAAAAAAAAGAAACCATGTAAAGCTGGTGTCCAGGTGAACAGTTACAAAACAAATATGTATGTCTCTGCCCATCTTTTGCGTCCATTATTTGCAATGCATGCACAGTATGTACTGTATGTAAATATGGTACTGTACCATCGTGGCTACATTATAGTGCATATATCTCTATGATAGCATATACTGTAAAATGAAGAGGCACACTGGACTAATGCACAGTAAAGCACTAGAAATACAGTGTGCCGTGAAATATGTTGCTTTGTCTCAGTGATCAACATTCAGAATAGCAGGATTAGAAGAGCTAAGAGCAAATCACATTTGTTGAGAAGAGACAGCACATTCCAGAACATGGTGTTCAATAAATTAAGTTTATTTCAACGTTTTTCCATATAGTGTTAACCATGCAGTCTAGCACTTTAAGGCTTATAATTTTCCACATCACTAAACACATACAGCTGGAGACTAACATGAAGCATTTATACCAACATTGTACATCAAGGTTCAAATGTATACATATATACAGATGCCCATTCACAAAGCTCAACCTTGCCTGTCAGACTTGCTCTCTTTCTCTCCAAGCAACCGAACACACCGTCAGGAAAAAGCCGTGTTTTAACAAAAAGGTATAAGAAATTACAGCAAGGCACACTTTTTTGAAGATTTTAAAATGTTTTCTTTGTTATGTCTCTCTTTTTGTTTTCTCCAGATTGTAGGAAATGATAAAAACATATCAAAACAAAAAACAAACAAATAAAAAAAAAAATACAAGAGAAATGGTCAAACAGAACGTCGCAGATACAGTATTGACTCCATGAACATTACACATCATCACACAGCTATGCAGATGTTGCCAACGCGGACCCCGTGTTGCATAGATACACCTACTGCAGTTGCCACACGACACTGGGAGGGGGGGGGACAGCAGGTTCGCGAACCGTCGTCTCTGAGCTCCGTCTGTGCCCCTTGGAACAAACCTGCTACAGCGTCAGACTCCCCTGTGTCGGTCTATTCTGAGACAAGGAGAAACACCAGACAGCTTAACGCTAGCTCGGAAAGAGAACTTCTTGGTTCCGAGTGCTCGTGGTCAAGAAGTGTACCTGATGCAGCAAATGAGTGAAAGAGAGAAAGGGGTGGGGCGGGGAGGGTGTGTGTGTGGGGGGTGGGGTTGGGGGTACCTGTGCCCTAGGCTTAAATATCTACTGCTGAGTGCATGGAAGCTGAGACAGAGATAAATGCCATGTGCAGTGAACAAAGGTGTGTGAGGCTGGCTCTGTGTGAATGGTATTGTGTAAGTGTGTGTGTATGTGTGTGTGTGAGAGAGAGAGCACAAAACTGGATTTGTTTGGCTTGTAAGTTTATGGTGCATGTGTATGTGTGTGTGTGTGTTTGTGTGTGTGTGTGTGTATGTGTGTGTATGAAGTACACAGAGGGTCACTGGGAGGTGAGAATGGTGGCAGACCTTCGAGGTAGTTCAGGGGTGGAGAGAAAGAGAGAGTGGAAGTGCAAGGGTTAGGGGTCAGAGGGGTCACACTGAGTTCAAAGGTCGGCGGTATAACAGCTAATAATCCAAAGGGGCATACGTGTGAGTGCATTTCTCTCTAAGTGTATCTGTATTTTTGTGTGTGTGTGTGTGCATGTGTGAGCAGAGGAAGCAGTGTGAGGCCGGGGGCCTCGGTGTGAGCCGCACACCAGGACGGAGATCTCGTCACAATGAAAATCAAAAAGCCCACCAGCACCCATCTGTTGCCGCCGGAGCCCCCGAGCATCAGGGCTTAACCATAGGAGCCACCAGACTGCCAGGCTGCCTCTGTAAGCACACAAACAACAAAAGCCACGCAGACGCAAAAAAGCAAATGTTAATGAGGAATTATCCTTGCTGAGAACAGCTAAGAAATACAGTCCCCATACACTCACACACTCATTTAGTACTAACACACACACACACACACACACACACACACACACACACACACGCACACACACACAACTGCAGTCTTACTGATTACAACACACATACACATACATACACACACACACACACACACACACACACACACAGAGCTGTTGATCAGTTCTTAAATCAGGGGAAGCCTATGGGAAAAATGGCTTGTGGGGGTGCTGGCAGACAATGAGCTGGTATTCAGTCCTCCTCAGTCTCCCCAGTTAAATCAGTGCTTAGAAACAAACTATGAGTGACTGCGCAGTGCAGTGCCACTCCATTCATTTAAATATGGGAGACTCAATGGCTCACATTAATCCAATCTCTTCATCAATAAATAATTCTTTCATTTGCGAACTAACACCACCCAGTTCTTTTCTCAAGCACATACACACAAATACTTTTTGGGGGGGATGAAAGATCTCGAATGTGTGTGTGTGTGGATGTACGTGTCTGTATGCACAGTGCTATGTGTATGCTCAGGTAAACATATATGTGTGTGTATGTATACATGTGCATGATGTATGTGTGTATTGTGTTTGTGTGTTGTTGTGTGTGTTGTGTGTGTTTAAAGAGATAGAGACTTAGACATAGAGATACCTGGAGCCTAGATGAGCTTAAATGTGAAAATGTGTGTGTTTGTCCGTGCCCACGTGTGCATTCATCTGTGTGTTTCTATGTCTCTGTGTCTGTCTGTGTCTGTGTGCTCTCTAACAGCAGCAGCAGGAGCAGTGGGTGCGGGCGCACGGACAGCTAGCGCCTGCCGCTCCAGCCGCAGGTGGATTGATTGATATGTTTGCTAGCGTCCTGTGAAATCAACAGTGTGTCTCCAGCCTCTGCTCGCGTGTACACAACACCCTTGGGGGCTCCACTGAGAGTCCTGCATGCCTGAGCCTACATCTACACAACACACACCATCAACACAACAGTGCACTTCTCTCGCTAGCTAGGATTTTTATCACAGGAATATGCTCTGCAGATATGTAATATCAATTGAGTAAATTAGGTGAAGTAAAATATCTTGATCTAACTAATAGTATCTCCAATTTGCTAACATTTTTGTGCTAAGTGTGTGTGTGTGTCGTGTGTGACTGTTCAAAACAAACACACACACACACACACACACACACACGGCATGTTTTATGTCTGCAGTTTAGTACAGCATTCATGCCTATGAAATATGCATTTCATCATGCGAAATGATTACCAAGCAGTCAACTCTTTCATTTCTGTGTGTGTGTGCGTGTGTGTGTGTGTGTGTTTGATGGCGGTCTAAGACCAGAGCAGGGAAAGGAGGGCATTTTAACCACTAACCCTGCCCAACGCATGGTCCTCCTGTTACATAATGACTGCTTTTCAGACCAATTTACTGGTAAGGGACTCATCATGTTGAGAGTACAGTGGTCTGTAATTTAAAACAAAACACGGGCGGCCCAGACAAGGCATTTGCGTCATCAATATCCCAAACAAGCCCTTTGTTCACTAGGATCTGGGAGATGCGCATTTCTGGAGAGACACAAAAAATGAAACCAAATCCACAAGATACATCACTCATTCTCTCTCTCTCACACACACACATACACACACACACACACAAACACACACACAGACACAGACACACACTCCATCACTCACTCAATTTTCTCTCTCTCTCTCTCTAAAACGCACACCCACACACACATTCTCACACACACATATACATGCGCACACACACACAAACACACACACACTCACACACACACTCAGACAGCCTTAATGACATGCACCAAGCCTATAATATGGAATCTGCTTACTTGCAGTATGGAATGAGGTGGAAAAAATGTAATGTTTGGAATTGCGAGGCTGTCTGGTGAAAAGGAACAAGGGCCTCAGGCTATATTTTTCCAGGTAGGGCAAACAGAGCCTGGAGGTGATGAGGGCACTGTGTGTGTGTTTGTGTGTGTGTGTGTGTGTGTGTGTGTATTGACTTGTGAGAGAGAGTCTGTGTGTGTGTGTGTGCGCGCGTGCGTGCGTGTCTGTGTGTAGTGATGCACATGGCTGCCTGGCTGCAGTACCTACCCTGACCTGGGGCCGAATGCTCCCAGTCCGCAGCCCAGATGAGCTGTCAGAGGCACGAGCAGAAGCGCCCAGGGCTGCCTTAGGCCCCAGCACTCCCCCACTGCTACCCACTGACCTTGGAGACTGGGGAGAGGGAAGACAGACAGAGGAAGAGAGAGACAGAAAAAGAGAGAGAGAGAGAGAGAGGGGGACAGAGAGAGAGAGGGAGGGAGAGAGTTGTAGGATAAAGACAGAGAAAGAGAGCGATGAGGAGAAAAGCGATAAAAATAAGTGCTATTCCTATTATCTGGCCAAATAGTGTTTGGGGTTATGATGGATAGGTAGCTGCTGAAGGCATTATTATCTAAACACGCTGGAGTGCCACTCAATCCACGGTTCATATGATAACACTAATTTTTCATTGGATAGCAACAAACTCAACATGGCAAAGATAATGCGCTCTTTGTGATTTCGCATTCCACTCTATTCCATAACATCATTTTGCTCTCTTTTACCCTGTTTTCATTACTGTAGAACTTTCCAGAGGCTATGGGAGCTGCAAACGTATTTATCTATTAAAATTAACATTCACCTAGTATAAGGTCAAAAAAGCAAACTGCAGCGAAAGAGACAGTGGAATAGGGCTGGAAAGTTTGCATACGAAATGGAAAAAGCACTTAAAAAGAACAGACACATGCTAATTCAGTCATGAAATTAAGTAATGATTCTCCCTCGCATTCTTGCTTATGAATCATAATATAATCTGACTGATTATGATTATTCTGTTCTGTAGACCTTAAAATTTTAAATCTACGCCCGCAAATCCCTCTTCCATTAGCACCGCAGGGGTAGGGGGTAGAGGGAGAGAGGGAGAGATAGGGAGGGGAAGGGAGAGAGGGAGAGATAGAGAGGGGAAGGGAAAGAGGGAGAGATAGATGGAGAGACAGGGAAAGGGAGGAAAAGGAATGGGAGAGAGGGAGAGCGATATGAAGGGTGGGAGTGAGGGAAAGAAACGCTCCCCCAAAATGGCAGCAAACTCTGGAGATGGATCTGGCTGCATATTTGGCCCAGATCTACTGCCTCTACGCAAGTCCAGTGCCAGACCCACGCCAGATCGAAGCCAGATCTCCTCTCCACAGCCAGCTGCTGGAGTTACTAATTGAGATGAATTCTGCATAAATGCACACGTCTCTCATTACAAACAACGCCCCCCCTCTCCCCCCATTCCAAAACCCCCTGTCCACCCCCCCCCACACACACCCACTGCCCATCTCCCTGGCGATGGATGCCAAGTGTAATGTCTCGGCGCGCACGCACCTGTTTGTGGCTCGCCTTGGCTTCCTGAAGAGAGCTGCGCCCTTTCCTGACATTCTTCTGTTTCATCCCAAGCGAAGCAGGGGCTTTTTCCTCCCTATCGGCCCTCCTTATCGCGGGACAGTTAATTTTAGGATTAATACAGAGGCCGCCTTCCTCTTTTAAAGGATTTGTACTGGAGCAAGAGACTCTTATCTTAGTCATTACAGGAGAAATATTGGATTCAAGCATTTTAGTATCTGCAAAACATTCAACAGTGTCTATCGGGGTTTCACATGGTAAGGGATTAAGATAAGAGGCCTCATTATAGTCCTCCGGCTGGCTCGCGGCACCACTTCCTGGAGAAATACCATGTGCTTTTTGGTATTCATCACGGGGTGGCGGCAGTGGGGGCGACTGCGATGGAGGAGCTCGGCGGGGGACAGGGACGGGGAGCCGGCTGGCGGTGGCGGTAGCGTAGTTGACGTTAGCGTTAGCATTGGCGACATTGTCGAAGCGCCGGTGCCGTGGACGTTTGGTAATGGACATGCTGTAGCAGAGCGGAGGCCCCAGGTAGACCTCCTCGGTGCAAGCCTCGAAGAGCGGCTCCTCGTCATGGAGCAGGATGTCAGGGGTCAGACGCGACGAGAGCAGAGCCGGGGAGAGGCGCTCTTGTCACGCCTGGCCTCATCCTCGTCATTGGCCGAGCCTCTTTGCTCGCTCACCTCGCCGCAGTCACTGTCGTGCGATGAGAGCGACAGGTAGGAGTAGAAGTCGCCCTTGTTCAGGTGGAGGCCGCGGTGCGAGTGCTCCAGCACCTTGTCGCGGATCTGAGCGGCGGTGGCGGACGGCGAGGCCGGGCTAGATGCCCTCTCCTGGTCTTCCACTGGCGCTCCATCCGGTTGAAATTCCTTACTCTTTAGCGCCACCGATGTCATGTCGATGATCTCCATGACAAAGTCGTGCACGTTCTCGCCCTTCTCGCTCTCGTTCTCGATGGCGGGCGGGAATGTGGAGTGAATGCAGCAGGGGGGATCCGGTGACGGAATGTCCTCTCGCTGTGCATCACGTATGTCATTCAGGTAGCAAAAGTGCTGTTGTTGCTGCTGCTGGAGACAGCTGTTTCCGTGCAGTTGTCCCAGCATGCCGTGCGGCTGGCCCGCACACTCCTCCATGGGCGAGGCAGCGGGAGATGGCCGACGGGAGCTGTGGCAGGGGATCTCGCCCTTCAGCTGGCTCTCCAGGGACGACTCTTTGGTCTGGAGGGACAACAGCTCGCAGGACGAGGGGCTGATGGCCGTCACCATCCCCCTGGACTGGCTGCTGCCGGACGGGCTGAGCGTGGCGTAGCAGTCCTTGAATGACTCGCCTTTCTTGGTGAAGAGGCTGCCCTCCTCACGGAGGAGCTCGTCGTCCTCGTCCTTGGCCTTGAGATGCGCGTTGTCCACGTTGCCGTTCTCCATGTCGTCCACAAACTGGCTGATGTAGGTGCGGGTGGCGACCTTGCGGTTGGCCTCCAGCACATCCTGCTGCCGCATGCCCTCATTCTTTGCGTTGGCCTGCGACTCAAGGAGCTTGAGCGCCGAGCGGCTCAGGAAGTGGCCCCTCTCGTTGCTGCCGGCCGCGACGGGGGTCGGCGCATCCTGGGGTGCCGTGCCACACTGAAGCTCGTCGTCAAGGTCGGCCTCGTTGCAGTGGTCACTGCCACCAGCGCCGCCGCCACCTCGAACCTGTGAGCGGCCGCCCTGCGAGGCCTTGGCCCAGTTCTGGAACTCGTTCTTCATGTAGTCGAGGCCCAGCGTGAAGGCGCCCTCGTTGTAGTCTTCCTCCTCGGACGTGACGCTGGAGTCCTCTTCCTCGTCCTTGATGCCAAGTTCTTCCTCTGTCAACGTCAGCGTGGAGCTGGACAGAAGGTCACTGTCATCCTCGTCGTCATCCGTGCACGCCGACGTACACGAGACGTTCACCACCATGCTGATGTTGGCGTCCACGTCATCACCCGCCAATGGGCCGCCCTGCAGCAGCGCCGCCTGGTGACGGTTGCGGTGGCAGTGCTTGCGGAAGGATGCATTGGTGCTGGGTGGCGCCAGGCGGTTCCTCTGCACGGCCATGTCCTCTGAGGCCACGGACGAGTCCTCAGTGCCGCTCAGCTCGGTCAGGGATGCCGCCGAGCTCTCGTTGATAGAGGACGAGGTGGGCCCCGAGGATCGTGGCGGGCCCCGTCCGCTGCTGGCGACAACCAGCCTCAGGGAGGAGCTGCTCTGGAGCGTGATGTCCGAGATGCTGCGGGTCATCTTCTGGGCCAGCGGGCTCTGGATGTTCTCCAGGCGCTTGAGGAGCTCCAGGGTCCTCCTGCTGAGCTCCCCGGCACCCACCACCGGCTGCTCAGCCCCAGCATCTCCTCCACTACCTCCTCCCAGGCTGAGGTCCCGCAGGCTGCCACGACTGCCCCCGTCCTCGGGGCTCTTGCTGGGGGCCAGCCAGCTCTCCAGGGAGGTGCTGCGCTGGAGGCCGTCTCGGCCCGAGGGGAAGAGCTCTCCCGCGCCACACAGGGACTCCAGGGAGGAGCCCTGCGAGAGGAGGAGGTGTGCCAACTCCCCCCGGGGCCTCCCATCTGAGGACGAGCAGCATTCGTTGTCGCACGTCCCAGAGTCTCCGCCGCCACTGCCGCCGCGCCTCCCCTCGCTGTTGGGCTCGGGGGTGCAGTCGCGCCCATTGATGAGGATCTCTACGGGCTCACGGCGGTGCCTCCGGCGGCCATCGCCGCTCTCCTCACGCTTCTTCCTGGACGCTCTGAGCGCCGCCTTCGGTCCCCTGCCCAGCATCATGGCCTCCTGGCACTCGTACTCGGCGCACTTGTTGGCACGCTCCAGGATGCGGTCGATGTCCTCGTCGCAAACGCGGTCCACCTCGGGGGAGTCGCCTCTGTCGGGTGTGGAGCAATCAGCACCGCCGCCGCAGCCCTGCTCGTGCAGGCAGATGTCGGAGTTGCCCGTAGTCTCCGTATCACCTTCGCTGACGATACCGCTCTCGCTCTCTGAGCGCCGGCCTGACTCCTTTCCCAGGAGGGATGACTGCTTCACCCCGAGGAGCCCCCCCAGGATGTCGGGCAGAGACTCGGCGGAGGAAAAAGAGGAGTCCTTGCTCAGGCTCTTCAGGAGCGTTTGATGAGGGTGCTGCAGAGGCTGCTTCTCGCGTGCTCTGGCTGGGCTCGTCTTGCAGCCCGTGGTGGGGAACTGAGGCTGCTGATAAAGCTCCACGTTATGCATACTGTACACCTGATACACGACACACGGTAGAGAGGAGGCTGGAGAGGAGGACACAGGATTCGTCTCTGGGCCGCCCAAGGTTGTCCGGCGTTGTGTGACACCTGGAAGCGGTTCAGGGCTATCTAGTGTTTCCCCCAGGGATGCGGGGCCTAATTGACATGCAGGGTTTTGCTTATCGATGCAGTCCTCCTGCAGCTCCATGTTGACAATGGTCATGTCCATCTCATCCCACTCCCAGGAGTCTTCCGCAGGGCCACGCAGGTCCATGAGTGAAGGTTCTAGAAGGTTTCCTGGGACCTGAGGATAATAAAAGCACATAGATGTATGCACGCACACACACACACACACACACACACACACACACACACACACACACACACACACAGAAAGGAATTGTGAAAGTTGAAGATCAGCTGTAGTTGTAGTGATGCTTTTAAAAAAAAAAGTGCTTAGATATACTAATTCCTACATGAGACATTATTATACAAATTGCCTGTCGACTCATTACTGCCGAGGAGGTCTATTTATGTTATTCATTTTTTTTAATCTTATTAATCTAATAAACTGACTAATCTAACACTTGCTTAGCATGTCATACAGGCCTTGTAATGAATTTTTATTAGATTTCTGTTTATTCTCTTCTTGCTGATAAGGGAAATACTAATGGCAAGCCAGGAAGCTCTTTTGCATGTTAAAACCTTCAAGTGTGAGAACAATAAGTCAGTCTAATTACATAAGAATAATTTCTGCCTGGGTTAACAGCACACTACATTTTAGAGTGAATGACCAGCTAATCAAGAACAAAGAATGAGCATATTTAAACTTTGTTAGGCAGTTAGACCGTTATGTTTACAAGAGCGTTGATGATAATGTGGTCATTTGCATCCTTCTACGATGCTCACAGTGGACATAAAAGTAAGAGACAAAGCTTTGACAGGTAAAGGCCTTGGTGAAATTATGTACTTGTTGCTTAGAAAGTTGCCTTCAGTTTAACAGAGTCTCTAATGGTTTTATATGGATTTAATAACACACACAAAGCCATTTCTCCTACAGTTAGACAGACACAAAAAGAGAGAGAGAGAGCAACGCTGTTTCCTCGTCTGACCTTCGGCAGCACGTTAGTCATTTCACTGAGGCGACCACAGTGCACATACCACTGCATTTACAAAAACAAACCACCCATTTGCACCCCCTCTCCCTCCTAACACCCCCACCCCCACCCCAGTTTTCCCCTGCTCCCGTAACGCATAACACAACAAACACAAAGCGAAATTGCTCTTCAGGCCCGCAAGGTCAGCTTTCGCGTCGAGCCACGGCAATTTGTCTCCCTGGTGTAACGGAACGCCTGGTAGAGGGAGCAAAGCTGGGCTGAGAGTCTAGCCCGAGAAAAAAAAAGAAAGAAAGAGGAAGAAATGGAAAAAAGAATAAAAAAAAACAAAACAAGGCATCGCACGCTCTCCTCAACTCGACTCTTTAGAAGTGAGCCACACTACCTCCGCCAGAGCTTAGGCGCTGTCAGACAAGAATGCTGCCAGCCACCCCGAGAAAGAGAGGGAGAGAAACAGAAAGGAAAGGAGAGAAAGCAGGAGGGGGAAAAAAGAAAGAGAGCAAGAGAGAGAAAGAGGCAAACTGGCCCAACTGGCCAATATACATGACAAAAGAGCGCTGTCTCTGTCCCCCAGATTTAATGGACATCAATACATTCCTCTGATTGCTTTTAACGGACTAATTAACACAACTACCGCCTGCTTTAAGCAGCAGGAAAGAGGGAGGTGATATGTGTGTGTGTGTGTGTGTGTGTGTGTGTGTGTGACGGGGAGGGACTAGAGAATTTTAGCTTTTTTATTTACTGGTGAGTGTGCCTGGCCAACCTGCACCCCGTTCTGTCCTTTAAAAAAGGTTTAACAGTGCCTTTGGAGACGGCTGAAGGGAGGGAGGGAGGGAGGGAGGGAGGAAGTCGCCCAGGCCACCCCCACTGGTGCTGCACCACTCGGCTGTGGTCTGTGCTTCCATCTTTGGCCCCTCTATGGCCTTTCTCTGCCTCTGGGTTCCGGGCCCCTGGGCCTCCACACAGACAACTCAACAACACCAGTGGCAGAGGCAGAGGCAGAGGCGATAGTGGTAGTGGTGGTGGTGGTGGTGGTGGAGGAACTTATTTCATTTCTACAGGAGCACTTAACACACTATGATCGGCCAATTATTCTTTGGCAACACCTGTAATCGATTGGGTTCAGTGCTCAGTCAGAGCACAGGGGGCACCTTCGTTGCCCCTCTCGCTTCCTCTATCCTCTCTCTCTCTCTCTCTCTCTGACTCACACTTTCTTTCTCTCACCCTGCTTTCAGTCTGTCTCATCTAATCTATCTCTCTTTCTCTCCCCCTCTCCATCTCTCTCTCTCCCTCTTTCCCTTCCTCTCTGCCACCCCTTGTGTTGTATATATTCCAGTGTAATACGCTGTCGCTCTGCAGCTCTTATACATCACTATTATGGCTCCATTACTGTTGTGCTGCACTATATTACCGCTGCGATCATCCAGGTCTAAATAACCCACGGCTGACCAGGTTACACCCAGATGAATCCCTAAACAGATCTATACGTCTCTCCAGACCCAACCGCCACTCAGGTACCTAGCCTCCCTCTCCCTCTCTCTCTCTCTCTCTCTCTCTCTCTATCTCCATCTCACAGCATACACCACAGGCACTGCGCAACAGCAGGGTCCACGTTGAGCAAAGATGACAAACTGGGCGCGGATCAAAGCGTGTTTGTGTTGAGTATTGATTCCGGGCCTGTGTGATGGGGCTGGATAATGTCAGCGCTTATGTGGACTGGGTGAGCAGGTCTCCTTGAGAGTTTTTAATGTTTCAATATGCTTAAAAGTGCAAAGGCATTGAATGTGGGCATATATTGATTTGGCTTCTGCAGTAAATGGAAGTGTATACCTTGATCTTATATGCACAGAAGGTTCTGATATATATGTCTGGTTTTAATGCATCAAGAGGCTATGCCAGTGGTGCACCAACAACAATCTAAAACCAAGTAAGCACAATAATAATATTTGAAACAGATCATTGTCATAACTGTCATCTATTGGTCCAAAGCTGGACTATTGGCCTTGGTATACAACCAACTCCCCTTTTATTTTGCCAAACAGAGAACACACTCAAACACAACTCATTATACATACAGTGAAGGCCAAATCAGAATCATAAAACTCACTTTTCAACAATTTGTGCAAACACAAATCTTCAGTGCCAATTCAACTTGATGCAAAGTGGAAACAATGAATATTTAAAATCGGCCATTACTCTGTGGGATTCTTTTGACTGTTGCTAAGATAAATGTGATGAAAAATTCAGATTCTGCACACTTGATCATTTTCATTTGGCCACTTCTTGTAGATATTAAAATATTCATTCCCTTTATTTTAAATATTCATTGTTTTCACTTGGCACATAGTCAAACTGGCAATGAATATTAGTAATTTCTAAATAAATGTGCGCGAACTTTGAGCATGTTTTGTAAAACTGTGTGCAATTTGTGCATCATCATCTGAAGTCCACTACAGCCATTCACTGCCAAGCATTGAGTAATAGATAACAAAAATATCCATTATAATACTATAAATACACAATTAAAATGCATTCAATGAGAAGTATACATTCACTCTCCATACTGATCTTGTCTCAGGTGAGTTTGCCACGTGTGTCTTGCAATGTATTGTGTTACTGCACGGCCATCTTACACACAGCTAACTATAGAAAGGATCCTATGTAACTGATCTGTGATCAGGGCTCTATCTGTGTCTCTGTCAGATGTTATCAGGGACGTGCACCAAAACAGAGCCGGGTCTATTCCAAACAAAGCTCCTCCACCCAAGGCTTGTTCAGGTGTCCGCTCAGAAAGCACAGCACTGTGTTATCTCTGAAACCCCTGGCTTGAATATTAGAGATAGGTGCCAACAACACCAGCAAGTGATCTTCACATGGGCAGGGATATTTACTACGTTGCTATTTACTTTCTTTTACTTTTACTTGTCTAATGTTTACCTGTTGGTTATCATACTTTGCCAATGCAAGATTGGTATTAAGAACCTTTTTTTTATTAAGGAGAGGTGATTGATTATTAACCTCTTTTAGGGCAATATCATAAGCATTTACTTACAAGGGGATACAGTCAGAGGATGATGGGCATATGAGGTATAATTAAAACAAAGAGTGTTCAAAAACCTTGAAAATGTGAATAATTCTTGTCAAATCATGTCATTCTAAAATGCTGCAGTGACCATCTCACCTGCTCCCGGCCCATCTCTCTCTGCAGACGGGTCTGCCACTGCAGGGCCTGCATGACGATGGCCTCCCAGCGGCGCTCCAGGTTTACCGCCAGCAGCTGCAGGCTGTCACGCTCGGCGTCCGGGTCTGAGGCGGAGACGCCCCGCGCCGGGTCCGGCTCCTCCAGCAGCCGCTGACACAGGCGCAGCACAGACGCCATGCCCCGCCGCCGACCACGAACCTCCATACACAGAGACTAGAGAGGAGGAGGGAGGGAGGGAGGGAGGGAGGAAAAGAGAGAGAGAAAAAGAGAGAGAGAGGTTTAATGCCATTTTTAAAATATTTACTTATTCAACGCATCACATAGACATCTTATTACATGCACATGTCCTCCGTCCTCGCATTAAAAGAAAAGCAAAAGAACGATCCATGCTCAGTCCTTCAGAGTAGGAAAGAGAGAGACTGAAAATAGGATGAGAGAGAGATCGAGGGAAGAAAGTGAGACCAATAAAGACGAAAGGAGGGGAGGAGTAGGAGGAGGAGGAGGAGGGAGGGAGAGGTGGTGAAAAAGGGGGAGATGAAAGTAAAAATGAGAGAGAAAGATTGTGGAGAAAGAGTTTTGAACTTTTGAACAAAACTGAATGGTCCTACTTTTTTTTCTTTTAAAATATCTGCTTGCTAAAGGGAGTGTGAGAGTCTTGAGAGCCGGTCAGTGGACTGGGAGTAGGTGGAGGAGAGAAAGAGAGCCGAACAAAGGATGACATCAACTCACTCACTCTCTATAAATGGGTTGGGCTGAGGAATAACAGCCTCTGTGCTCGTGACCGAGCCTTAGCACATTTTCAATGCTGAATTGGCTCCAAGTTTTGACTGACGTCTACATTTTCCGGAATCATGCATAAAAGATTAGGGATGAAAATGTTTGATATTTAGCTCCGGTGAAGAGGGTACTTGACTGATGACTGCTCAACATTGTTTCACAACTTAGCATATCATTGTCATTTGTGAACAGGCACTACAGAACTGAGGTGATAACAGCTATAATTCAATAGACTAAGCAAGATTACATCAAATACAATACAATAAGACAGACGACACCTACAAATGTTTTCCATGTACTATTTGCTGCAATAACTTAAAGGAAAATATGAACCTTCAAGTGTCGCCAAACTGAGTGTTTCTGAATGTCTAACCCAGTCAGAAAGAGTGGAATGGGCTGCCCCAGTGTGTTTGTGAGCCAACAGAGATTAGACACCACACATGTCTTTGGGCCAGATTCTCACTTTCAACTGTTTTATTTTGTCTGCTAAGCACAGACATGCAGGGAGCAAAATAACGGAATTACTCACAGGCGAAACGTGTCTGAAAATAGCTGAAAATATCTCGGCCGTCTTAGAGCTGAGTGGATGGAAACAAATTAAAAGCTTGATTTGGGCCAAAAAATAACCCGCGGAACCCTTTGGGTTTAAAGGGATGACTGTAATACAGGCCCAATTCACTCTGTCCCTCTGCCTCACTCTGTGTGTGTCTATCACTATCTTTCACTCTTTCACTCCTTCTGTTACAGGTGTCCATTTCTCTCTCCCTCTTTCACTCTCTTTGTGTCTCTCCTTTATTCTCTCTCTCTAGTTCTTTCTATCTTCCTCTCTGTCCATCGCTCTGTCTCTCCACAAACAGGACAAAGGACAAATCACGAGTGAGGAACCCTTACACTCTCTCTCTCTTTCCCATTCACCTCCTCTATCTTTCTTCCCTCTGGCACTCACACAAAGTCGCCACAACAATCTGCCATGTCAAGGCCATGTAAATCAAGAATCTAAGCACCTCCACATCTCCACCAAACGGGAAAATTAAATATTTAAAAGGCTGCCTGCCTGCCTGTTTGCCTGCCTGCCCCGTGTCATACTTTAGTGCTAGTCTCTGACATATGCGTAATAGGATCAGCTCGACGTATACACCGTTTCTGTCTTTAAAAGAAAAAAAAAAAGGGTGACACCACGGTCATTTCCAAGTGGTGAAAATGCTGACACAAGTCCAAAACACATAAACTCACTCACACACACACACACACACACACACACACACACATGCATATACACACACCAACAAAGATGTGAAGAGTGAAGTGCGCATGCACACACACACACACACACACACACACACACACACCCACACACGGACACGCCCATCAGCAAACACACACACAATCAAAGATACACACAAGCATACCTGAACACCTCCCTCACGCACACACACACACACACACACACCACACACACACACACACACCACACACACACACACACACACGCCTGAGCCTTAAAGCCCTCTTTTTTAAAAAATATTCAGATGAGAGGCTTTTTTGACTAGACAAGGAGTGCGCCCTGTGCAGCAGGACAAAAAAAAACATTTCTGGAGAACAATTTATGTAAATCCCGCCCGCTCGCCAAGGCATTACCTTACATTTTCTTTACATTCTCCAATAAATATTAAACACCATTACATTGAAATTGGATTTCTCTCAGCAGTTTCTTCCCCCGGCCTGCTTTAGCATATATTTATGGCCCTCCCTGCGTCCCTTAAGAAGGTAATGAGATTGCAAAATGCAATGGCTTTGTGTTGGAGACAGCAGTGTCAGGATGAAACTCACGCCGCAGTGATAAAGTTATCCCGTGCTGGGCTGGGCCCTCCTATAGACTAGAGAGTTTGGAGAGTTTGCCCATGAAGAGGTCATGAGAAATCATGCTAGCAAGTGTCCAGGACTCCCAATGCGATGTTAATGGCTATCTTGTTATAAGGTGTGATATGAATAAATAACAAAGATGAAACATGGACATGTCCGCTAATGCTATGGACTTACAAAATGGAGTGTGCAGTTTGGAGATGTGACAGATGTTTGAAGTATGAAGAATTAACATTGATCAGATATACACACTTCTCCAAACCACCACTGATGAGCTACTGCTGATCTACAGGAAAGATCAAGGTTTCTATGTGCGATGATAAAATCAAGCTTTTAAATAGTCAGTACACAGACATGCCTCAGACTACGGTGCTACATATTACACTAAATATGTAGTTTGTGTGTATTTATATTGTCATAAGGTTAATGTCATGTGGCATTCACATGAAATATAACATTATTCTTTAGAAAGCATGTGTATCCAGTTTAGTGTGCAGCACGTATCCACTGGCATTCTGACTCAAATGAGGATGGGGCCAGCAAGGGGCATTTCTTCACTGACTCTTTGAGCCCAAACAAAAGTAATGCGTGGGCCATCAGCGGCCGAGCTCATCTCTTCTCCCGAAAATAGAGCCCCCAAACTCTGGCTCTCTTGTTTGAAATGGCCTCTCTAGGAAGTACATCAAGGCATATAGATGGCCATTTTTCCCCCATAAATACTGTCGGTCCACTCTGGTAGATTAAACGGCACCAACAAATCATTCCATGCTCAATGGCACGCCGAGCTCTGGGCCTCCAAGAAGGCAAGGCGGGGGGTGGGGGGATCGGATGCCCCCATTGTTTCTGCATTGCTAGGTTTCATAAACTGATTTCGTCTCCCTCCCCATTGAGTTGTGCCTTATTGACAAAGGGGCTTGAACGTGGTGTGCCAATATTTGCTAAAAAGCTTTTCCAAATACATGGAGCCACGGAGTGGGCTCAGTCCGTTGTGCCTCAGTCCCCCCCCCCCCCCCCCAACCCCCCACAAACTGCCCCCCCACCACAGCATGAGAGAGTGAGAAGGCCGAACACAATGCGTCCGTTTCAGGGCAGAGCAATGGAGGAAGCTGGGTTGAGAACCTGGACATGGGCCAAGCTGCTCTGCTGCCCCCAGCCAGATATTAAAAGATCAGGGAGCAAGAGAGAGAGAGAGAGAAAGAGAGACAGAAATAAAGAAAGAGAGGAAGAGAGTGAGAGAGAGAGGTACATTAGGCAGAGAAATGAAAAGGCGGGAGAGTGGCAGCAAAAAAGCAGGAGACAAAAAAAAAGAAACATTCTGGAAAAAAAAGCCTTTAAAATGAGACAATAAAAAGGCACCTAGTGTCTAAATTGTCCATCTTGTGTAAAGCCTTTGTGGCTGACAGCAGTGGTAATGCTCCATGCATCTATCAGTCGCTTTTAAATAAAAGAGCCAGCACACCCACTGGCTGATAATGTGCAACACCGCTAACCCAATCTAGATGGATATATGACTGTGTAGAGAGATCACACACAGAGAGACAAACACACACACACACACACACAAGCACACACACACACACACAAACAGACAAATATAAACCCACACACACACACACACACAAACAGACAAATACAAACCCACACACACACACAAAACACAAATCTATTCATCTACACACATGTACATACATCCCCCTACACTCACTCTTGCTTTTATCACACGACTAGATGCACATCTATTTTGCGCAACATATTAACCTTCAGGTCTCTCTCTGTCCTCCTCTTCCTCCCTCACTCTTTACGCCCCCACCTAAACACACACACACACACACACACATACACACACACCTCTCTGTCTCTCTATCACTCACACGTATCAGGCCTGGAGCGGTCAGCTCATCCAAGCAGTTGGTGAGCGTTCTGGCCACCTCCTGAGCGCCTTCCTCTAAAGTCTCCCCCTTTTATCCCTGGCACCCTGAGCCTTCTCTCCAGCGCATGCACACACACACACACACACACACCACACACACACACACACACACACACACACACACACCACACACACACGCTTTCACTGTTGACCCACATCGCTTACGGTTCAACTCTGAACCAGTTCAAACGGGCACCATCCCAACATCAAAAGGCGGCCCGAGAAACAAGCATCAGTGCAATGTTTCAGCACGGGTTAAGTTATCGTCTATTGGCATTTTTATTGAGGCGGGGGGTGGTGTGGGTGAGGGGATCAGTGAACTGCATTCATGTGGCGAACTTCAGAAACGTTTTACTCAATGGAAAAAAAAACAAAAAAACCTACATATCCCAACAGCCCTTCCCTGCCTGCTTCAAACGAAGCACTTTCAGCTAATGTGGGCAAGATGGAGGAGTGCGGCGAGGAGGAGTGCCCTCCAGTGCGGCAAAGACACCGGAATCTAACACTGACGGTGACCCAGCGGAAATTCAATCAATTACCATTAATTAGAAATCTCTGATTAATTCTATTTGTTGATTACGTCAATTAAAACCACAAGTACTTGTTATCGCAAATAAGTGTAATGAATTCACGTCGACAATTCTCTCCCTGGTGCATGCACACCACACACGTGCACACACACACACACACACACACACACACACGAATGTGCGTACACACACACACACACACAGAAATATTCCCCAGGTTCTGACAGAAATGGCTGTCATCCATTTGCGTCTTAGTCAGGAGTGTTTAACACACACACACACACACACACACTCTCTCTCTCTCTCACACACACACACACACACTAACACACGCACCCACACATACTCACACACACGTGTTCGAGCTCACTGGCATCTATACACAGCAGGTGTTGCACAAGCCTATGTGAAAGCTCTGATTAGTATAATGAAGGATAACTCCTCATTAGAGACGTTCACAATGTGCTGGGGATCACGCTTTTCTGAAGGTTAAACACAAAAAGAACAAATCATAACTAGACCATCAAGGTTTTCCAACGTACCATTGCATATGCATAGCTGTAGGCTAATAGTGCAACTCGTAATGTCATTTTGTCTGGTGCTTGAGTTGTACAAGCTAATGGAACGGCACTTTTAACATGTGGTACTTATGGAAGTGAAGAACTCTCAAGACGCTATAGGAAATTCAGCAAGTCTTTGAATGCCTGATTAAGCCGGGGCTTTGAGGCACAGCTATATTGTGAGAAAAGTAACTCGTATTTAAATGTTAAGCTACGGCACAATAGAGAAAGCTGGCACCAAGCTGGTCAGTATCCAGGAGAATACTGTCTAGACTTAGGTAATTTGGAGCCAGAAACCTGAGAACAAAAAAAAGCTACTTTTGCAAATGACAGCCGTGACAGCAGCACAGTTCAGAGACGTGACGACGATACCAGCCCAAACAAAATCATCCCATGCTGACAAGTCTCCTGTTTTTTTTTTCTTATAAGACAACAGTGCCAGCTCCTAGTAGAACTGGTAGTTTAACCCACATCTCGCACCACTCACACACACACACACACACGTGCACACACACACACACACACACACACACACACACACAGGCTCAGCTAAAGCCTCTCGCCTAAAGCTAAAGCTAGGGCCCAATAGTCCTGGATCTCTCCACAAACAAAGGGCCACTGCACCAGCTTCTGCCTGTATTTACCTGCTATTAGCCCCACTCCAACCTCCCTCAGCCATCAGTCTCATCTGGAGGATGTAGCGCCATAAAGGTGGGCGTTTATTTCCATTTCATTTTATCACCCACAACCCCACCCTAGCCCTCCACTCCCCCCCCCCCCGCTTCTCTCACTCTCCTGTTTTTTTTTTTGTCATCTTCCTGGGAAAAAAAGACGGACAAATAAATAAATAAATAAACAAACAAACAAAAAATAAATAAATAGAACCTGGCAGTTCTCTCCAGTTGATACTAATGGCTCATGAATAACTCTCCTTTCCTCCCGTAATGTGATAAAGCAAACAAATGGATGAAAAAAGTGATGATAACGCCATCAATAAGGACATTTTCTCATTAGGAGGGTGGTGGTGGTGGAGGAGGAGATGGAGGGAGGTGGAAGGTGGGTGGGTGACGGCTGAATGGAACAGAGGGCTCGGACGAACGGCATAATGAAAAATAAAAGCGGTTCGGCGGTGCAGTGCGGAGCGGCGTGGAGTCGTGCAGAGCGGACTCAGAGTCGATAGGGCCTCTTGTAATGAGCGCGTCTCCCCTGGCCGTCACCTGTCTGCTCCCCATTAAGTGATGATGAGGAGCTAACGCTGGCGCTTGGCACCTCGGTGCTCACACACACACACACACACACACACACACACACACACACACTGGTCACTTGGACAGCCTGGACCTTAATGCAGTTAGTGCTTGGCAAAGAACAGGAGTTCCTTATTCTTCATCACAGAGAAAAGTATTGATATTATCTCGCCGCTGTCACAATTTATTTGCCGGATGGATGTAGGCCAGAGGACGTGAGCATGTGTAAGTGAGAGAGAAAGAGAGTGTGTGTGTGTGTGTGTGTGAGAGAGAGAGAGAGAGAGAGAAAGAGTGTGCGTGTGTGAGAGAGAGAGAGAGAGAGAGAGAGAGAGAGAGAGAGAGAGTGAACGCACATGAGAGTCAAAGAGACAGAAAGACTGTATGTGTATGTCTATGTGGGAGTGTGTGTGTGGGGTTCAGTGGCGGCAGTCAGAGCTACTGCTGCAGTGAACTGGTCAAATAGAGGGATAGAGAGAGAGAGAGAGAGACTTGAGGGAAAAAAAGGGAGAAAAATGAAAGCCCAGAGGTGGGAGATGACAGAGAGTGAGCAGAATCCAATGAAATAACAGGTTTGCTGGGAGGTCATTGTCTGAGTCCATCTCACTGTGGCCACTTCGGACTCTTCTGACATCTCTCAGCTCATAGGTATGGCTCAGTCACTCAGATAACGTGAGCCATCCAGTACAACACATCACATTTATGATAATCACAACTCACATCACACTCATACTCATGGTGGGAAGTAGTAGAATGAAACGTACCTCCGAACACCAAAATGGACATGTTCCATACTAATAATGTGCAATAAATTGTGATAGATTTAATAAAAATAAACCACTTCTGTCAGACCAGAAACATACTGCCTGAGCTATACCGCTGATCCTCAGACCTCAGTGGGGGACTGTGTGCCTTTTTCACACTGCACTTAACCTCAGTGATCATGAGCAAAGATAAATGAATGTCCATCCTCCAATGAATAAGCAAAGAGAATGAATGTTTGCCAATGTCGGGCGAAAAGGTAATATAATGGCGCTTCCCGTGGTGACGCACAATCAGTATAATCCTTTTAAACATTCCGTATTACAACAGATTAGGAGGAGGGTTTGTGGGTAAAATATTCATTCTTTAATGCCTGGAGTTGGCATGTAATCTACAAAAATGCATTCCTGCCAGACAGGAAATGTTCAACCTTTGAAATTTTAATATTCTCGAGACGCATTAGTAAGAGAAAGGTATTTATTATACCGGCGAGATATGAAATTGGCAGTCGACTTGTTTGAACTGTCTGCCCTGACAAGTGAAGGTTAAGATACAATACAGTTTAATTTTAGATTTATTTCCCCTCTGGATAGTCGTGAATTCTTGCACCGTAGAAAATTTCACTGGAACTTCCAAAATAAAGATTTAATGGAGACATTTTAAAGGGTGGTTGAACTATTATCAAATATTAGGATGCTTAACATTTAATTCAACTGCCACCTGCAGTGAGTGACACACAAGTTCACCATACCCCCCACCCTCCTCAACCCAGAAATGCAATGTTTGAAGTCCCTTTATCTCCGACAGTTAGAACACACCATTTGTTTGACACTAGCACTTGAGGCTACTTCTAGAAGTTCATACCTCATACTTATATAGGGAAATACTTTTATGGTGTCCCTGTGATAGCTCTCCAGTCACTTCCAGCCCTGAAGGGCTTGGTTTAGGGTGTGTGTGTGTGTGTGTGCTAGTAAGGTATCACAGAACTTTCTTTGGACAGCGCATTTTTCATGGGTGACTGTGTTCTCTGATGGGGCTGAACAGCAGTAGGCAAAGGCTGTGCATGGTGCTCTATATTGTTCTGCTCCCCTGGTGTGGCGGTGTTGTCAGAGTGATAGTGTGTGTGTGTGTGTGTGTGTGTGTGTGAGAGTGGGTCTGTCCCACTGCCCCCCGCCCATCGCCCCCGCTAGTCTCTGTTTCAGCCTCGACTATAATCACACCAAACTCTGACTATCGAGTCCATTTACAGCAGAATTGCCAAAGCAGATATATGATCGTTAAACGCCCCCTCTCTGCTTTCATTCTGTTTTTATTTTCCCTTCTCTCTCACACTCGGCTTAGTGCAATGGCATCTCTGTCTATATGAATTACACTTATCAATATTTGTAATCTTACTTATTTCTTTCATTTTATTTATTTTTTTGGGTTATGATCTCTCACCAGGCTGTTGCAGAGAAATCAATGCTTTCCTTGTATGTGAAGACCAGCGTTCCATCAAATAGAAAAAGTCTTCTTTATAGAACTCCCCACCATCACCCCCACCCGCCGTATCACCCCTTGTCATTTACCGAGTGTACATTTAAAAGTTTTTCCCCTGCACTTATGTTTGTCACTCAGAGGGGCGAGTGTAATCAACTCCACTACCTGTGTTTTGACGGGCCTTGATTAATACCCAGCACCGCTCGGCAGGATTTTACGGCAAATAATTATTTCCTATAGATTTCCAGTCACTTTTGCTGATGTGCGCTGCGCCGGCTGGCGCTTATTATATCCCAGTGATGCAGGCGCCAAGCAAGGGCAGGAGCCAATCTGTGGTCAAGATGTCCCCCACGTCACCCACCATACCCCACGGGGTTATTTTTTAACACCATTCTCAGGCAACTGATAAACAGCCAAATAATTACCACTTTTTCCCACGAGCTCCAACATGCTAATGCACCTATACCATCTTTCGGAGCTGTTGAGCGAAAGAGCTGGAGTATAACGTAAAAGTCAGGGCTATAAAAGCCTCCATCCTTTTATTCCAGACACTCTCTCATCTCCCTATCACTCCCCAGATACCCCCTTCCACACACACACACACACACACACACACACACACACACACACACACACACACACACACACACACCACTACCAGCCTTCTATCATTGAATCCTTAAATGGTGACCAGAGGCGGATGCTGGTAATCCTTCTCTCCTTCCCCACCTTTTCCTATCTGATTCATTCATGGACTCCTGAACAGCTGTCCCATATGAAACAGCAGGTCTCAACATGCGCTGCTCATCTTAGCGGTCCAGCTGGCTGAATCCAAGATGACAATACGCCAGAAAGAGGGAAAGAAAGAGACTAATATTTCTCTGGTATAATTTCTAGCTCTGTGTTAATGACCACTCTTAGGCTGCGAGGAAATGTGTGGTAAATAAAAAAAAAGCTTTATTTAAATGTAACAAATACCATAACCTTCAGTGATATACTGTCTGTGTTTTCTATTGCTAACACTCATTTATGGGTCCATTTTCTTATCATTAATTAGAGAGGGCTAGCAGCCTGTAGGTGCTGGTATTTATTTCCAAATCATAGGAGACTTTGAATTATGCATGTCCAACAGTGCCTAAGTTGGCTTTAGGCATCATCTTATTTCCACTGAAATGATATGGCTCTTTTCTCCCACCCTCTCTTCATCCCTCTCTCTTTCTCTCTCTCTTGGCATTTTAAAAATTGAATGACTTTCCTGAGACTTGTGTGTCATTAGTCTAACACTGCATAGAGTCTAGGGCTGGGTATCGATGCAGATTTTCTGAATCAATTCAATTCCAATCCACAAGGTCACGATTTCACGATCATCAATTTAAGATTCGATATCGATATCGATTCTAGAGCCATTTTAGTTTCTAAACCACGTAGTGAAATGCGTAGGTGGAGTGCTATTTTGATATGTTTACATCAGTGTTTCTCAACCTTTCAGACATGGCAGTAACAAACAATGTCACAAAATAATATTAATGTAGCACAGCCTACTTGTTTTTAAGGTGACATGGCCCCCTTAAGACCAATAAATAATTATTAATTATTTGTTTGGTAGTGAGAAAGGCAGTGCAGATGACAAAACTGGAAGCTGGAGACTAAAATAACAGAGACAGCAGCAAACTTTAGTAAACTTTGGAAATGTTTGTCATTTAGCCTAAAAACGCTGCTTGAACTGAAACAGCATCATGCACTGGCACCATCAGGCGAAAGGCGTTAATGTTCAGCGTCCTTTAACGACGTTCACAGTTTGGATATTTAACAAGAATGACTGCTAACATGTTGTTGTCATCTCCTACACTCAAACTAACAAAATCCTAGCGAGATGATTTTTAGTTAGACACATTAAAGGAGTTTATTGCATTTTCCCAGTGTGGAGAAATCCAGGCTACAGTCATGCCTACCAGCGCACAAGTGAGTGCTTTAATTGCATTTCATTTCAACAGAGAACCACTCACTAAAAGCCTGAATTGCACGCAGATCTTTGGTGTTTTGCTGTCTGCTTTGTCGAATGAGATAAAGGTGGCTTAACTGCAGCTTATCATGAACTAAACGATGTACTATGATTATTTGCCGGCGCCAAAGTTGAGAAAAGTTGGTTCACACTAAAGCATACACTCATTTTCAGACTGCAATGAGCCATATGGATAGCCCTAACACTGATATGAGTGGAGCGGTACATCTCTTGTGCTGTCACAAAAATAGCAGATATACTGTAGAAAAAGATTGATCCACAAAATAATGCATTGAATTTTTCGTACGAGAATCGATATTAATTGCTAAATCGAGTTTTTGAACCAAGCCCCGATAGACTGCCGTTGACTGCGGCCTCACTACCTTCCTCATCCTTCCTGACTTGTTCAGGCTGGCCAGAGCATCATGGGAGTTTCACACTCCATCTGATATTTTCAACAGAGTTCAACAGAGTAAGATCAGGTATCAACATGATATAAATTGTATAATTGTGTAACTGTAAGTCCTCCGCCCCTATGAATCTCCATGGCTCTTCATCTCTGACTCCTGACTTTGTCTTATCTATTGTTTGCCTCTATCTTCTTCAATCCTCTGTGCTCTTTCATTATTACCTAAATCCCTAGGATTCTAGGTGCTACATCTCCGATGACTATTGTTCTATCTCTACCTCCATCCATCTCTCTATTTGTGGAAAAAAGGACTGTTTGAGTATTTATTTTTTGCTTTCTTTCCTTTTTATCAGTGTGTGTGCGTAAACCTTGCTGTTGGTTGTAATGTTAAGAGGTTTTGTGTGAGTTTTGTGTAGATTTATAAATGAGTATTATGTTCCTCCCTCTCTCCCTCTCTCTCTCATCCCTCCCCCTCCTCGTCCCTCTTTTACTCACCTTAAACTGCTGGAGCTGGGTGTGGGTCTGCTGTTCGTCGGTGTCCTGCCGCAGACACAAGTTGAAAATGAAGAGCTCAGTGTCACGCAGCCAGCGCTTCAGCTCCTTGATCTTGCCCTCCAGCTGTCCCAGCATGCCTTTGGTGCCCGGAGAGAGGAGGGCGCGGGGGTCCGGGCTGCCCCCGCTACTGCCCACGTGTTTGCCCAGCGTCCGCTGGTGGCGGGAGGAAAAGGAGAGAGAGAGAGAGAGAGAGAGAGAGAGAGAGAGAGAGAGAAACAGAGGTTATACACTGGTGGTAGAGGTGGCCCCTCCGTCAGCCTGAGGAAAATATCTACAGCCCCATGCATCCCACTGCGCGCAATCTTCCTGTTCGGCAGGTGAGATGGGTAAACGCTCGGACCCTCTCGTTTGTCGGGGCACGCACCGCAACAGAGGGCTGTGGTTCCAGACTGCGGGGGCGCTCGCTCGAACACGCGACCCACCGAGGAGTCGCCCATTCGCTCTAATGACAAACAATTCCAGTTCCTCACAACCCTCAAAATAAGGGGAAAATCCACCTGTCGATAAATTTAATTCAAATCAAATGGAGCTGCTTTTTCTTTTTCAGAGGTGTCTCAGTCACGTGGCATTAGTTGAATAATGACCGTCAGGAACCTGCAATAGATGTATCTCAAGTGTATAACAAGTGTTTAGAGTCTAGAGTTGTGAATCTCGTGTCATAGATATAAACATGAGTAGACATACAGCCACAAGGGCATAAAAAACACATTGAAATGTCAACTGAACAAAAAACAATCAACGCATGAAACACACACAAACACACACAGACATACACAAATATAGAGATGATTTCTGAAATAGGCTCCACTGAGCAATTTTCTACACCATCTGACAGAGAAAAACTGAGCATCACGCTGGGCCTCGGTTTGTGAGAGGAAGTCACATGACCACCTACAACCCCCCCCCCCCCAACCCCCACCTGCCGCCCCTCCACCTCAAAAAAAACCTGCCTCCCTGCAGGGAGACCCACTTTTGGAGCTAGAGTGTGGGGTTGAACTCTTGTACAGCGAGAATGCAATTGCAAGCACCAAACAGCCCATTATCCAATTAATACACACACTACACTGGTTGGTGTAATTGTCCTGTCCTTTTGTGCGGCACTATGAATAAAGTGTGTGCCTCTATGTGTCTGACAGCAGGCATCGGCATGTGTGTATAAATGTGTGTGTGTTTTTGTTTGTTTCTGTGTGTGCTGTTTGTGTGAGTGTGTGTGTCTGTGTGTGTGTGTGTGTGTGTGTGTGTGTGTTTGCGTGTGAGCGTGTGAGCATAAGTCATAATGGAAACAGATGCGAATGTGCGCAATTGAAGTGTTGGGGGTCTTTTTTTCCCCCACCATCGTGGCTCCAATTAACCACTCAGTGGTTTTTGGGTCCCTTCCTCTGCGTGCACCTTCACTGATGACTTCTTTATTAGCACATCTGTGTGGCGCCGCTAGGACCAGAGTGCGAATGGAAAACAAAGTGGACAAGATGGGCAGCGCTTTTCTGTGGCGCTCGTCGACCGCAAACTAATACATACATAGGCACTTCCGCTCGCCGGTGGGGTCAGAGGTGATCTTTCCGTTAGCCTCCCAGATTGACTAAATCTCTTTGCTCTATTTATCAAGCGACGCCATCCACAATGTAATACTAGAGAGTGCGCTGAAATCAAGCACGTTTTGAGAGCAGCACTCTAATGGCGAGCAGAGTGTGTGTCGGCACTGCCGGTACAGGCCATTTAGACATAAAATGCCAATCAATCCGTGAGCCTGTTTCCAGCTAAAGTCATGTTAAGCGTTCGCCTCTTTTTTATTTTTATTTTATCATGGGCATTTTGCCAGGTAAGCCTGGAGAGTAAACCTTGATATAAGCTTTCGAACACAACCGAGTTTTTCGCCCAATACAGTGTACTGCTTACATGTCCTCTAAAATTATCACCTTCTCTCTCTCTCTCTCTCTCTCTCTCTATCTACCCCTCCTTTCTCTCATCATTCCTCTTGCTGTCTTTCTATCATCTGCCCCCACTCTCGTTTGAATATTGATAATTTGATGCCACTCGATTGGATTCCAGATTTAGCTGCTGTTGTCCCACTATGACAAATGCCGCAGCAGGAGGTGAAAGCGCTGCCCTTGGTGAGGTCAGGACATGGGTAGATGGGGATGGAGAGAAAGAAAGGTGGCGGGTGGGGGGAAAAAAAAGAAAAAAAAAAAGAAAAGAATTTACTGGCACTTTATTTTGTTCAGGAACAGTTTGCAATCATAAATTCTTCATAAGCCGAATACTTCAGAGAATGGTCTGTCTTCATAAATATATACGACAGAGGACATCAATTTCATTTAATTCACAATTTGTGTCAGCACAGCAGATGCCAATGCCCGACTTGATAGGCTTGTTTAATATGCAATTGAGAGGAGGTAATATGCAGCCGAGGGAGCCTAGACTCCCAGATTAAACTCTCCGCACCGCTGCCGTCTCGTTCCAGTCCCTCTGCCTCTCTGCTGACACACTCACACACACATGCATGCACACACACACACACACACATACGCACGCACACATGCACACACACACACACACACACACACACACAGACACACATACACACACTCCCCAGGCCAGAGATATATCCCCACAAAACATACAACTTAAGTGGTGGGACCCCCCCGGCCCCATTCTTTTGTGATTTTCTTGATTTTTTCTTCTTTTTCACAGGGAGGTGTGATGGAGGCGGGTGAGTGGGGGGTTGTGTGTGTGTGGGGGGGGATAATAAATTTCTAATTAACACTGATTACTGCAGTGGAAAAAGAATGGTAATTTGGTGCTTAATTTGAAATGAAATCAATTCTGCCTTTTTTGGATAATGGGAGATATGTTAATCTAGTGTCTCTAGGATGCCAACACACACACACACACAAACATGTGTGCATACACATACCTCTAAACAAAATACATCTGGCACAAACACATACATAAACATAAACGCACACAACACTGCAACACACATGCATTTGCATACATACAAAAATACACAAAGGTTGCATATAAAAATGCAAATATTGGAAATGTTGGTATTTCTGACAAGAAAGGAGTCCTGGGTGAGGAGTTTTGTCTTAAAGGAGAAATCCAGTATGAATCAGTCAACAGTCCTGTTGTTTGACATTGCCAAGTGCTGTCAGTAGGCATTTGAATTGGAGAGTTTGGTGCAACGTAGACCAAACAGCAAAATGGCAGCTAACGCTAACCAAAGGAGGCACAGGAAAAAGACACTGAAACAAAGTTCTTGTGCCCCTATCAGTTAGCGTTAGGTGCTGTTTTGCTAATTCAGTATAAGTTCTGTCAAATTCTCTCATTCTCATACCTACTCACAGCTCTAAGTAACGTCAAACAACAGGATTATTGATTCACTCACACCAGATTTCACCTTTAACAATAGCATCTTAATGACCCCACTTCAGTCTCAGCAGTGGCTGTACAACCCTATCATAAACTGGAGTGTGACCTTGCTGCACTGCTAAACAAGAGCAGTCTAGGGAGACTGTCAGCTCACCCTCATCGCTTAAAATACCTCAGTCCAATTAATTCTCTGTGCAAGAGACTCCATCCATTGTGATTAACATGAGATTAGATTTAAGATTTTTTTTTTAAGGGAGCTCACCCCTGCGCAAGCAACTGATCCTGCACAATTAATGACATCATTAAGGATGTCGTGGCCAGATAGCATCTCTGCACTTTTGGAGAGAGGCCAAGAAGGCCCCATCTCTCCGCAAAGAGAAAGAGAGAGAGAGAGAGAGACTGTGTGTGTGTGTGTGTGTGTGTGTGTGTGTGTGTGTGTGTGTGTTTGTGTGTGCGCGCAAGAGAGAGATTGAAAGCAAAGTGAGTGTCTGACCGAGAAAGAATAAAATTGTGTGTGTGTATGTGCGTGTGTGTGTGTGTGTCTACAATAGAGAGAGAAAGAGAGAGGGGGAGGTGTGGGCCCACAGCATGGTCTCCTGTAAGCCATCTTCCACCACCTGTGTAGAGCTCTGGCAGATAAATGATTGTGGAAGAGTGTGTGTGTGTGTGTTTGTGGCTGGAGGGACGGGGGGGTTGTTGGTGAGAGGGCATTAAGAGACCCTGCACCTACCCCAGGGCCTTTAAAGTGTGGTGCGCCTGCAGGTGTCTGTCCAGGGCCTGTACGGTGGTGTGTGTTTGTGTGTGTGTGTGTGTGTGTGTGTGTGTGTGTGTGTGTGTGTGTGTGTGTGGTTTGGTGTGGTGTGCGCTTGTGAGTATATATGTGAGTGTTTGTGTGTGTGTGCATGTGTGGTGTGGTGTGGTGTGTGTGTGTGTGTGTGTGTGTGTGTGTGTGTGTGTGTGTGTGTGTGTGTGTCTGAGCCTGCTGTGGTTTCTCCCCAGCTCCAAGTCACTGGAGCGGAGCACAGAGACACCTACACCTCCACGGCAGGGAGACCAGGGGCTGGACCAGACCCTCAGGTGGCCAGACATCAGATACGCAGAAGAGTCCGGCTGGGACCTGGCCAAATACGGCTGACTTACGGGTCATAACCGGCCCAGATGTGTTCTGATAGAATCCCAGGCAGTTTCAGTCCGGAACACTGAACTTAATGGATGTGCAGGAGGCTGGATGGAGTCTTACTGTATATAGGTATGAGTCCCACTTGATGTGATTGACATTAGAGGACTTGTTGTTGTTTGTTATTTTGTTTTTGTTGTTTTTCACTCCATTTGAGTCAACAGAAATTCCAGAATGAGCTGACTTAATATACCGTGATTTTCCCCATATCACAATGTTGTAGTTAGGGTGTGATGACAGATGTATTGTGTAGATACCTCTGAATTGTAGTATACAGCATGCCTTTAAGACTGATATTTCAATGCATACTCTTACAGCTCAGAGACAGAGGGAGAGAGAGATGAGTGTGCGATGGGTGTGTGTAAGTATGTGTGTGTGTGTGTGCCTCACCTCTAGCTGGTCCCACTTGTTCTTGAGGAGGGTGAGGCGCTGCTCAAAGTCAGGTGGCAGTTCCGTGCCGCTCCGCTGCAAAGACTCCGCCCAGCCCAGCAGCTGTGTCTTCTTGGGGAGCCACATGGCCATCTCCACACTGTTACCCTGGAAACACACACACATACAGACCATCGTTTTAGAGATTTATTTCAATCCACGAATCACATTTACACCCATGGAATTCAAGCCAGTAATTTCAATTTCCAGTGATTTCCAACACGAGCGACTGTTATGGGTTCAAAGGCAACTGCTCCTCCACACTGACTTTGACAAACACACACACACACACACAAACGCACACACACACACACTCACACACACACACACACACAATTGTGCACCTCCCCACGGTGGTGTGACTTTAGTACACACACGCCGCCATGACACACTCCACAGAAATGCTGATGAACATACTCATGAACACATAAATGCCACCTCCACTCCCAGCCATAGGCTGAAAGATATACGACTCCAGCATTAGGCTGTGTTTATGCATAGTCAAAGAGATAAGGCCTGAGCGATTACACTGGCTCCAGCTTATGGCATAATAAAACACCATTAGGAAAAGACAAGAGCATCTAGGACAAGGTCTAGGACACACTCTTGAACGAAACTGCATTCCAGATCAAGACTCTCCATCGAAACCACTGAAGTCGGCAAGTATGTTGTCCGTACTCTTACTGCAAAGCACAGCCACTAACACGTCTTGTACCTTACTCTGTGATTGACCCCGACACCTGTGTGTACTGTCAGACGTACAAAATCACTGATCTCTTATGATTTTATATGCTTATATTTGTAATAATCAGAATCAAGTTTAATAGAAGATTTCAGTGGAATCAGCTTTTTTTGTTTGTTTGCTTTGATATGACCGGCAACTGTGTTAAGGGAAGTTCTACTGTACTGATTTCTGCTGCGATCCTTTGTGTCTCTGTAGTTTTTTTATTTATTTGATTCTCAATGGCTGTGTCCAAATCAGGCTGAAGTCTGGGAGCCCCCCTGCTGCTGACTCCCTGCTGGCCTTGGTCACGGTGCCATCGCTTGAAGGACATGATCAGAGGAGCTCCATCGTGCACCAGTAGAGCTGGAGGGGCACCGGTTCTTGACCGGAGATGGCCATATTAGCTAAGACCACATCACTCAGTTGACTAAAGCAAACAAGAAAAGCAACACTGGATGGTCTGTGCAATCTGTCTTGTTTCATTCTTCTCTCATTTTTATGCACATTTAGAGCGACATTTTAGCTAATTTCAGAAAAAAGAGGCGGATTTTTCTATATTTTTTTCCTGCAGAGCGCACAAAGAAATGAAACATTAATTTCTCATGCAAAACTAATAATTGGGAGTTTTATAATTGGCATTTCTTTATTTGTTCTTGGGGAACTGACATTTTCAGTTTGAACATACTGTACAGCATTAAACTGACGCTTCTCAATCTCACACCTTTTTTTTTTAGCTTAATTTCTCACTCTCTGTCTCCCCGTCTCTTTCCCCATTTCATTTTCTGCATCAATAGCTACTTGATTCTAGTTTTCGCTTGTCATTTATCATTAGGGCGGAAGCACATTTAAATATTTAAATGCGCCCTGTTTTTCCCCCCTTCTTCGGGGCTGCCATCGAACCAGCAGCCATTTTTCATTGCTGGCTGTTTTTGATGGAGATGCTATCGCTGAGCCTTTTGAGCCATCCATCCCTTTCAGGTTTTTTAATAGTCCGCCAAGAGGAGACGTTTTCGTGTCTTAAAACAAGGGGATTACGCTATTTGTTTGTTGACAGCAAATATTGATTCAGAGGGTGATGGTGTATATGTGTGTGTGTGTGTGTGTTTTTTTTTTCCTAGTTTATTTTTGCTTAAAAAACACAGTGTTATTGATGGAGGAGGACAGAGGTGGAATGAGGTGGGGGAGGGTTTGGAGGGAGGGAATATAAAAATGAGGAGTGTTGTTTAAAATGCAAAAGTTTGAATGTTGTGCTGAGAAGATGTCTTTTCCTCTTTTTTGTGGGAAACAGACGCTGAACGCTTGGGCAAGTTCTAGCCCACGGCCAGTGACACGGTGGCACGAGGAGGAGAGGGATTAGCATATTGCACCTGGGGGGGGACTTTGGTTTGGTCACAGTTTGAACTCAACTTTCTAGTCACCTGTATAATCAGTGTCGAGCAAAAAAAATGCATTTTGTCAATAATTTGTCAGATAAGACCTGAGATGTCATTCTTTCCTCTTAAAAGGCAAGTTTTTACAACACACATCATTGCCAAGGGTTTCATCTGGGGTTTGGGGATGGAGAGGGAGGGTTGTGCTGCTCTATCAAAAACCATTAAAAAAAAGATGAGGAAATATCAACAAGCAATCCTAAGTTTAATTCATTTCACATCTTAATGAATATGAAAGACTTTGAAAATGTCAGCAAAAATGCACTCATACATGAAAATACTTAATGCATTTTTTGAGTAGATTCATCTTATCCATTAAATTAAAGTTTGCTCAGCGCCTGTAACATGTTCAGACAACAGAAGTAAGATTCCATGAAGTGAGTCGGATGCTGGGTTTATTTAAATAACTTTAAAGACGACAACGTTAACACTTTGCTGCCAGGACAGAACACGACTACTTGACTCAAAGTACGTGCGAAAAAAAAAATGTCTCCCCCCACTTATTAATGGTCCACTCCTTTCAAATATTTATAGAGGCCTACGAAGCACCAAAGACAAGTCAAGAAAAGCCATCTGAATCACTGCATAATGAGCTTTCTGCAATTAACATTTTGGAGAGAGATTAAAAAAAAAACTTCAATAGACTGCCTTATTTTGCATTTTTTAAAAGGGAGAAATTTGTCTCAGCAAACAGTATCTGTGGTGGTCACACGAGAACGGCACAGTGTGATGTTGCACAAACCGACTCAACTTTTTAAAATGTTTTAGATGACACAGGTTCATCAGAATGAGTCTGGCAAAACTGATAATTACTTTGCAAGTCTGGGTGGCTTTGGTACACAACCAGCTTCTTTGGTGTCGACATTTGCTGCTCAAATAACAACTATAGAGAGGCTCTGGAGAAACGAGCTCTGAAGAGAAGAGAGGCATTATGTAATGGTGGTGTGGGGGAGTTGTGGTGGATGAAAATATGGGAAAAGTGAAAGCTATGCAAGTTTAGCCTGCGCCAGTGAGGACCATGTAAACCTCCAGTGTTGAGAATGTGATCCTTAACTGGAGCCTTTCACTGAATTCTGTTGTGTTGTGGTGTTTGTGTGTGTGTGTGTGTGTGTAGCTCTGTGTATCTATGCCCCTGTGTGTGTGTGTGGTGTGTGTGTGTGTGTGTGTGTGGTGTGTGTGAAAAATCACCCCCCTTGAAAAAATTGTGCTCAAACTGGCCCGGAACAAAAGGCCTTGAAACACTGTTAATTGTCACCATGGTGACCAGAAGAATAAGCCATTTTACAACTGGTATAGAAAGCTCACATTGAACACTGAGTCAAGCATTACCCCCGCACACCCTAACCCAACCCCCTACATCCCCCCCCCCCCCCCACCCACCAAACGCCTCCTTCTTCCCAGTGCTTAAGAACAAGGTGCCCAGTCACTTTAGGGTCAGCGAGGGACCCAAGAGAATTTCCACAGGCCCTTCCAGATCTCATCCCTCTTCAATGAGTGTGGGCTGCAAAATAAACTTGTGAAAATGCAGTAAGTGGCAACAAATTGTGCGGACAATGGCATCTTTGAGCGCACCGGAATGCCCCGGAGAAGAGGTTGAGCAAAGAGTGGGATGTTACGAGGGCCCTGCTGGGTGGACTCTTCTCCCTGGGAACGACAAACCCACACACGTACACACACACACACGCACGCACATGCACACGCACACACACCATAACTCATAACTTGTAGTATTACAACTAAGGTCCAGCAGACGTCAGAATGTTTTTTGTTTTTTTTTTGGTAGAGGTAACAGCCCAAGTTTCATGACAGCTCACTCCATGACAAATGGGTGGCAGATGAATAACATGGTTTCTTCCGAGAGGTGACACCAACAGACTGAACAAGTGCCCAGTCTGCAGACCAAAGGCCAGGCCTACAATAGAGGGGAAACAAGGAAGGAAGCTACCATGGGGCTTTTTCATGTTGAGTGATTTATTTTATGGAGAGACACAGTGGATATATCTGCTCCATAATGGCTCCTCCTTTGAACTGCCCCCCCCAACACACACACACATACACACACACCTCTTTTCCCTTCCTCTAAGTGAATTTGATGACTGAACTCTGGTTGACTCGTATCGCCAAAGAATCGTTGTCACTTGCTGTCTAGCAACGAGGTGTGGAGATAGTTTATGGTTCGTTTTTTTGTTGCTCTTTTTTTTCTCCTCCCCTGTTCTTTCTCTCTTTCTCTCTCTCTCTCTCTTTCTCTCCGTCTCTCTGTGTGTCTCTCAGGACGTGGTGGGTGACCCCATAGGAAGCCCAAGGCTAATGCCATTCAGAAGCAAACAAAGACACTCTTTATCCCCCCCCCCACTCCTCTCCCTCTCTGTCCCCAACCTCTGCCGCCTGCTCCGAGCTGAGGAATCCGTGTCCGCCATGGACTCCGACCCAAAGCCTTCAAGCGCCCCGCTCCACACACTGGCATTTCTCTTCTACAGACAAACACAGAACACAATGCAATCAGCCAAGACCACAATGTTTTAAGAGGGGTGCAGGGGCGCCCTGTGTGTGTGTGTGTGTGTGTGTGTGTGTGTGTGTGTAACGGGGGGGGGGGGCTATGGAGGAGAAAAGCCATGGCTTAGAGCTTTGCCTGCAGTCTGAATGAGGATACCGAGGGAGAAAGGAGGAGAGGAGAGTGTTTGGCGGGGCGGTCCGACTTGCTAAGCAGCGAAGGGAAGACGGCCGATTAAAAAAAAAAAAAAAAACACGAAAAAAAGACAAAAAAAAAATGGAGAGAACAAGAGAGAAATGCATTTAGCCAGACCCTGAACCAGGACTGCAAGACAGGATGCGGCCCCCTGGGCTTGTTAAGTCACCTGTCTCGTCCCATTGATGATAATTTAGAGCAAAATAAGTGTGAAAGTGACAGATACGGAGACTTTGAGAGCAATTGCCATGCAAATGAAAATCAGGGCCGATGTGGAGATTATAAATGCAGCAGAGTCTTTGATTGGGACATGGGAAATTAAAATGTGCAATGTCATTTAAAAATGGCAGCACTGGCCGGACAAATTATATTTGAGGGGTCTGAATCAGGGGCGCCTTCTCTCACTCCTTTCTGTATCTCGTCACCTCGCTCCCATTTGCATTAACCGAAAATCATATTACTTAGGCCATGCATTGTTAATTAGAGCGATATTGCATTACGTCCAATATAAATCAAATGACAAATACGAACATGAATAGCAAATTCACTAATAGAAGATCATAAAACAATCTTTTTTTTAAGCATCGCTCATTAATAATTTAATTCCAATTATATCTGCATCTCTGCTCTCCTCTGGTGGAAAGCGGGTTTCATTTCTGCAGGGGGGCCTTTTTTCCCCCCTTCAGCTCTGGCCCATGGAGTCCCGTCCTGTTGTGACGGATGTTGGCAATAATGGAGATGTATTTGGGTGTGAGTTGGGGAGAGGAGGACAGAGAGGAGGTGATAGAGAAAAAGGGAAGAAAGGAGGTGGTAGAAAGAGTGAGGAGGGGGAGAGGGAGAGAGAGAGAGAGAGAAAGAGAGGGCTGTTTCTCCTTTTCTGGGCTGCTCAAAGCGCTCCTGGTAAAAGACCAGCCCTCCAGAAAAAGAGGTGTGTTTGCCTCCACTTCTCCAGGACCCTGACATTGTGCAAGGTGGCCAGGAATGGAGTAGAGCCCCCTTCTCTGGGCACAACACAACACAAAAACATTTATTTGGACGAGCGGTGGAGAGTGATGGAGAAAGAAAGAGGGAGAAAAAAGAAAACAATTCTTCTCTGCTTTTTTCTTTTTTTTTTCTCCCCAAAGCCTCTCCATCCCCTCCTCATCCCACCCTTTCTTTGTAAGTTTCCATTCTCCCCCCCATACTCTACTTGAGCATTTCTTAACGGCCAATTAAGAGTGGCTATTTACGGATCATTAAAAAGCCTTGCTAGGAGTAGGGGGAGTGCCATCTGAGGTGGACTAAGAGAGGAAGAAATGGAGAGAGAGAGTTAGGAAAAAGCCACATCTCCAGGCCTCTATGTGAAAGCCCTGTAGAGATAGAGAGGAAGGAGGGGAGAGAGAGAGAGGGGGGGGGGGGGGGTCATTTCTGAAGCCCAGGGTGAAAAGAAAAGCAGTCGGAGAAATAGCCGCAATCATTTAATGCGCACGACCTCTTGCTTGGCCGCGCGTTCCTCTGCCTTTCCCCGAGCCGCCAATTTGCATGGGAGTGGGATTCGGGAAGAAGGGGGGGGGTGTTGGGGGTATGGGTGGTATGGGAAGGGGGGTTTGGGTGCACAGGAACAATGTAACCTAAATGGTAGACAATCTCTATTCTAATGAAGTGGGTGTCAAGGTCAATGTAAAAGCGCCATGATAAATGGCGGAGTGTTGGGCAGCTGGAGTCAGACGGGCATCACGGGGGCTTTCACATTAATTGTGAGGCGAGAGCCACAAGGGGAGCACAGGAAGAGAGAAAGAGTGGAAGATAGAAAGAGAGAGAGAGAGAGGAAGAGAGGAGAGAGAGACAGGAAAAGAGGAGGGGGAGGAGGGGTTGGCAAGATGGGGTTTTGGGATGTGTGAGACTCTAGAATGGAAAGATTGCCACAGACAGAGAGAGGAAAGAGGATGTGGGAGGCTCAACTGGGCTAGGCTAGGCCAGATCTGTCTTGAAAGCATGGTGGTAAACTGAATTCACTTCTGACGTTTTGAAACTCGCTCTTGTACATGAGGAACATTGGTTATGCATGCAGTGGGTGCTCATCTGGGTGTTAAATATGTAACTAGACGAACAGCAGCAAACTGAATGAGCTCCTGAATGAGCAGGATGGTGAGATGTGACAGCCAGACAGGTAAATGAGATCTGTGAACCTGCAGTATTGTGCAGTGGAGAGCTGAGACCAACACACTGCTAACCCCCAATCACTATTAAAAACCAGTCAAAGAAATCAGTACATGAAGAAATTTGCATTGATGGACAAAAGCAATGAGAAAACAGAACTGAAGCAAATGTTGCATCTGCCTCATGCTTGTGTATTTAGGATTAGGAATGGAATTTGTAGATCTACACCCATTAACCATATTAACATAAACAATGACACTTTACGGTAAGAAATGCAAACCCCCCAAAAATTATATTTGTAAAAAAGGCAAACTCTTCTGGGTGAATTACTCTCTAATTTGCAAATGACCATGGCTTGAAATGGCCTGTTTCAATAGCATCCACAGCAATCGTCAGGCTAATAAAAATAGAATATGAATGTGTCTGTTTACTCAACAAACTCCTTGTAAGTGCGGCTCCTAAACAAAACAAACCGACTATCACTGCAGGCAGATGGAAATGAGAGAGTGTGTAGGAGCCCCTATATGTGTTTAAGCCCTATATGGTGTGCATGTGTCTGGGCTGTGCAGATAGGTGCGGGCTGAGCTGATGGAAGGCGCTGGTTGTTTAATCCTACAGAGGGCGAGTCTGCAGGGGGGCCTGAGCAACTGTTTCTGCACATTTCCCCTCAGACAGCAGGTGAGACAGACACACAGTCCCTGGGGCTTTCCACTGCACTGGAGCACGAGGAACTCCAAAGAGAGCCCATCTCCGCACACACAGACACACACACATATAAACTGACACATCACACAGACACATACTCATACTCAGATAAACACACGCACACATCACCTTAAGACCAGCACACACAGAGAACACCAATTTGAAGACCCAAGGAAAAAGAGACCAACTTTCACTGAAATCTATGTGCAAACAGACACACACACAGACACAGACACAGACACAGACACACAGACACACACACACACACACACACACCTCATTCACACTATTACCAATTCTAATGTCTCAAAACTGGTCTCCAAATAACTATTCTGTTTTATTTTACAGCAATACTACTTAATGGAAGCCTTATTCAACCAGCATGTACAGTTGCTCCTGAATATGTATGTCCGTAATGTGAAAGAGTGTTTCTTAATGCATGCATGTGAGTATGTGTGTATTTGCATATGCATCAAAGTGTGGTCACGGCCAAAGTGTTCCTATCCTAAAGGGTTCTAATAAAAATGGACCAGTGCACTCTATAGAAACAAATGATTAAGGAGAATTAAATTGATCCCTTGCAGCTATCAAAAGTATCAGACTGTTCCAAACCTGCAGCTCTAAGCAGACCCACTATAAGAGTTCTAATCAGTTCTAACCACTACATATGGCTGCAGATATCTACAGTTCCCCCTCTCAATGTAAAAATTTGTGCATGTGTGTGCAGGAGCTTTTGTTTGTTGAGTATGGGAGGATGTGTCAAATTAGGACGCCGGTTGAAAAGAGAAGACAGTTTTTTTTTTCTCTTTACTTTTACTTTTCTGTTCCCACCTCCTCCTCGAGGAGTCTTCAGTTGCTGTGGCAGTCTGTCCAGTATTTTGGAGAAATGCCAGCAAGAACGCAAGAGGGAAAAAGAAAGAGAAAGAGAAAGAGAGAGAGAGAGAGAGAAGACAATAATGTTTGCCTTGCCATGCGGGAGAGCGCTTCTCCTCTGCAGGATAGATGACATTGGGCCAGGATGACATCACTACCCAGAAATGCCTTTCTGAGTCCTCCAACATAAAAGCATATTGGATGGCAAGGAATGCTGTGGCGTGGTGTTCATCTGATTTCACTTGCGCCTACACTGTAAACACACACACACACACTCTCTCTCTCTCTCTCTCTCTCTTTTTTCTTCCTCTCTTATCTCTTTTTATCTCTCTTTAGCACTCTCTCTTTTTCTATCCATCTCTTTTGGATTCCTCCATCACTACTCCAATGCCAGGGGAGTGTTTGCTCACAATTAGCGGCCCAGCCCCCACCGCTGCTTGGGTGCCTTTCATGCTGCAAGAGCAAACTTGGACCAAAATTCCCACGGTGTTTCTCGCGGGCAGAAACGCTAACGTAGTGATGCCATCTCATTGCTTGGCTGCAAAGGGGAATGTGTTCTCGAGAGGGGCAGAGAGAGAGAGTGTGTGTGTGTGAGAGAGAGAGAGAGAGAGAGAGAGAAATAGAAAGAGTGGAAAGGAGAGAAACTAAAGTAACACTTGGAAACACCATGGGAGAATAAAGAGAGATATAGACAATGAGGAGAAAATGTGTGTGTGTGTGTATGTATGAGAGACAGACAGATGGCAAGAGAGATAGACAGACACAGAAGGAGAGTGAAAAGCAGAGTTAGAGGAGCATAACAATAGAAAGAGAGAAATGTAGGAAGAGAGAGCAAGAGACTGAGAGACAGAGAGAGAGAGGCTAGCGATAGTGAATCTAACTAAGCGATCCGCAGCGAGAAGAGTGAGCTTTGGCTGGAGGATTATCCACTGGAGGCGAGCTGAATCATCCTGCACTCCCTGCGTGCTCTCCTCTTCTGCAGACCCCAGACTTCACACACCCAATCTGAACACACTGCCTCTATCAATACCCCCCCCCCTCCCCAGCACCACTTCAAAAACCTGTAACCAGCCCACTTTCCACTGACTGCCAAAGGCCAGCCCAAGCCACTTAAACGTGCCCCAATCCACACGCTAGTCATCTCTAACCAGACTACACAGGCCCTGGATCAGTCCCATTCTCTCATCCCAGCAGCAGTGACCAAGTCGGAACAACATGTCCCTGTCACCCAAGAAACCATGGCCTTTGCCAATGATCTCTGACATCCACACAATGGCGTCTCAATCCTATTTCTGCTTTGTGAACACACATAACTCTTCTTTTCAAAGTGTTCCCCGTCAAAACAATAAATTGAAACCAGGATCATCCCTCCACTCTTTTCTAAATCTTCAAAAACTTGTCTGGCTGCTCCCACATCACTTTCATTGTGTTGTGTAGGGTTCTGACATGAGTACTGGTCATAGCCTTAGCCTTTGGTTTCAAAGCAGCATTAGCCTGGCGGTTCAAAATGTCAAACGCTGACCCCCAGAAAGACAGGGCTTCCATCAGAAGACTTTTGAACCCGGAGCACTTCAACAACAATGGCATTTTGGCATCTGAAACGCTCCAATAAACTTCTGCCGAAAGTCTCAATCCATATCCCCTCTCCCCCCTGTACACACACACACACACACAAGAATAACTCCCTCATGCCATGACACAAACAACTAAGTCCCGTTCCCCCTGGTGTCGCTGGGGCACGATGCTGTCTCAGCTCTGCGGCTAACGCACCACTGTGCTCCCATCCACACCGGCACCCCCCAAACGGGGCCCGTATTGTTAGCCGGGCTCCCGCTACGACTCCGTTCCACAACGAGCCTCGATCTTAATCCCCCCACCCCCGCCTCCACCACGCGGACGAGTCTCCATCCAAGTCCCCGCTCTGCAGCACGCACATGCTACTCTTTCTGTCTGTCTCCTCCGCCGCCGGTCGGGAGCAGCTCGGCCCGTCTGAGTCGTATTGTTCTGTGATATTACACAAAGCAGGGTCAATCCCATTGTTCTCAATCTGAACTGGGCCTCGAAACAATTCCGTTGCACTAAAGAAGGAAATCACGTCGTCGTGGCTCTTCAAGATGTGTAGAGGCCAGTGGGCCTAATTCTCCCTCAAATCAAATGAGTATTTCAATTTTTCCCTCTCTTAGCTTGAGTGCAAACCAGGCGTAACTGTTTGAAAATGTATTTATTTGGCTATTATTAAGAGCTGTTTTTTTTCTTTTTTAAGTTAATTGATTTTGCAATCTCCATAACTTAACAATCCAGCTGAGGCAACATCACCAATTAAAAATCTCCACAACTACCTTCTTCATGCCCCATTGGTCCCAGAACTTCATTAAATCATTTTTTGGGCTTTGCAAAAAGCATGTTCAGCTGCTATTTGCAAATACTTTTCAAACAGCATTACGTTTATTCTCAATATTCACCCAACACAAACACAAACAAACCCCCCCACACATACACGCATGCAAACACATATTCAATAAACACCTGCACTGCAACACCAAGCTGCCCCACAATCCTCCAAGTCCAATCAGATACGGAATCCTTTCTACCCACAAAATCATCAGCCCATGAAAAACCATGGATCCAAACTGAGACAATGAAGTGGTAAATTTTAACAACTCAATGTCAGATAGACATGTCTGACTTTTTTTTTGGTTCAAAAGAGGATTTCATTGCCTTGGAACAGATTGCGTTTGGTGGGGCTGCGTACAAGCCTCCCTCGACATACAGCTGCAAAGGCTTTCAGGAGCTGTTCCATGCCGTGCCGCACAGCACCGCACAGCACCACACCGCACCACACCACACTCC
>PYXC01000134.1:280000-322500 GCA_015244755.2 Tenualosa ilisha | reverse complement strand
TCCCACCCCTCTAGTCTGATAAGTGACCACATGCTTTTTTTTTTCTCCTCTCCTTCTTCTTCAGTGAAAAGGAACTGCCTGCCAAGATGCATAAATTGTTGCAAGCTGTCCCGGAAGAGTTTTATTAATTGTGCGTTTTGGGGTGGGGGGGAGAGAGAAAACTTTTGTTTACTTTTGGAAGTGACACTGGTGTTGCCCTGGTGACGGGCTCAATCCGAGCATTCTTGAAGCACACTGTGGCTTTTAATTGCGGTCAGACCCATTCACGCCCGACTGAGGGGGCAAGAAACACTTCAGAGCTCCATCACAGAGTGTGTTTGTGTATGTGTGTGTGTAGGGGGAGATGTGTGTGTGTCTGTGTGTGTGTGTGTGTGTGTGTTTGTGTGTATGTGGGGGGTGACGGCCTCTCGCACATTCGTCACACCGCAAAAAAACAATAGACGCCATTATCAACAACACAGAGCAACACGGCAACAGATGAATGCGCAAAAAATTATTAAGAGATTAAGAGATTATTATATTTGGATCCTACTTATCACAAAACAGTGGAGATTAAATGATCTAAGGCTTTTTTGTAACATTGCATTCATGCTTCTGTTCAGTAGGCCTTCAGTATTGCTTCTGCACTCTGTCATTCTGCATGTTTGTACATGGGGATGTATTTGTGTGTTTGTGCGCATACATTTTCACATGTTAATGTATATGTATGCCATCTTAATCTGTGTGTGTGTGTGTGTAGCCAGCATGTGTGTGCAGCCAGCATGCGTGTGTGTGTGTGTGTGTGTGTGTGTGTGTGTGTGTGTGTGTGTGTGTGTGTGTGTATGCATAAGATGAGGGTTTTATGCATGCGTGTAGTGTAAGTGAAAGTTTAATGAAGAGTCCCCAGTGTGCTGCCTATGGGTCCACATGCAGTCAGAACACAGGTGAGGAAATGCCTGACAGATGGAAATAAGTCCTCAGAGAAGGTTGGGGAAAGAGATGGACAGAAAGAGAGAGGAGGAAGAAAGAGAGAGTGAGAGAGAGAGAGAGAGAGAGATGCACAGACAAAAAGACATAGAGCAGGCACTGAGAGATGAGGAATGGAGACTGAAAAAGGGGGAGATAGCATCCAGACTCTTTGGGCTAGAAGAAGAGAAGTAAAATGAGGAGAGATAAAGTATGTGGAGAAATATGTATATATGGGAGACTGGGTTTAAGGAACACAAAGGAACAGCAGCTACAAGTGAAATGCTGAATGAGAAAAAGAAAAAAGGATGAGGGAAGACAGAATGAAATAAAGAAAGAGAAGAAAAGAGATAGGGAGAGAAAAGAGATAGAGAGAGAGGGAGCGAGAGAGAGAGGGAAGAGAGGGAGAGAGAGCATAGGAACATGGGCATGACATTAAAGGCTAGATGCTCCTGCTCTTCATAAAATACATTTCTACATCCCCTTTCTCTGCCTCTCTTCTATACACACACACACACACACCTGCTCTTTATCCCTTTCTCAATTTCAGTCTCTCTTTTTTATGCACATATACCCACCTTTACCATAAAGTCACATAACTGTATCCCTGCATCCCTTTCTTTGCCTTGCTGCCCTCGCAACACACACACACACACACACACACACACACACACACACAGACGCACATACGCACACACACAGTCTGTAAAGTTTTTACAGTCCCCTTTATACATGAAGTAGGTCTACTGTATGCATTACACCAGATGCTTCAGTCCACTAAAAGCATGAAACTGGGCTTATCTCAGGCAGACCTCCTCATGAACAGACAGACAATAATGTGCATACTCAAACTTTTCTAGCTTTTCTTGCAAACACACACACACACACACACACACACACACACACACACACACACACACACACACATCTGCAATCCATCTCATCCCATTTCCTCCCCACAATTTGCATGGCATAAATCTGATGCTGTTGTAACCAACAGCTGATGCAGACTGCTTGCCCTCTTGAGTGCTATCTGGGCAGACACACTTTCCTCACACGTCTGTCTGTGCCAAAGAAGCCTTCCCCAATCCAGCTGTGTGTGTGTGTGTGTGTGTGTGTGTGTGTGTGTGTGTTTGTGTGTGTGTGGGCGCACGCGTGTGTGTTTGTGTCTCAAAACAAACTGCTTACTTCTCTACTTCTGCTTGACATACAGTCACAACTTCCAATTTCACCCAGCAATTACATCCAATTCTAACTCATTTGGGATGAGAGGGTAATCTGGTTCAGAAGAAGTTGTTGGTGTAAAGAACCTGAACCCAGAAGCAGAGAGTATGGACATCTAAATAAATGCATGCGGTGCTGCCAGGTCCTTGGCAAAGTGCCTGGTGATTGTCTGACGCCACTATTTCTGTCCCCTCCAATGTCAGAACTGCTTTAATACGAGAATACAGTGCTAACCAATACGAAGAAAAGGACAACAGCGCAAGAGCTCCTTGAGATGATTTTTTATCACTTTAGAATTATTATCATTCATATTAGCCATCTCTAATTCCTGGCATGTAGAGTTTCATTCATTTTAATGGAACCGAAAAGTGGATCATTACCGAAGATTTAAATACAGACAAGCAACTCTGGCAATAACTAAGGACAAATGACAAATTTAAGCAGAAATGAGTCACTGAGTGCAAATCATTTTAAAGCACATATTACTAGATATTAATGAAGCTTTAAATACACTTGGAATGTCTTTTAAACCAACAGGCCATGTAAAAATGTGGGATTGAAAGTATATTTTGGGCTCGGAGGTAAAGTTGTGTGTGTGTTTTCACAGGTATGTGCAGATCAAGCAGATTATAAGAGAAGCCTCCAGAGAGAGAGAGAGAGAGAGAGAGAGAGAGAGAGATTTCTGCCTCAGTTTCATCTGCAGAAGAAAAGAGCCAAATCTTTTGATTTATGATGCATAAAGAGGGATAACAACGTTTAATACACAGCGGCTTTCAAAGAGTTACAACATCGCTTTTTCTCGCCTACCTCTGTTGTTATTTTATTTATTTATATATTTATTTCAGTTGAAAAGATCAACATTGACTCAAAAGACGGAGGAAAAAAAAAAAAAAAAAATCCTGTAGGGCAGATATTCCGAGTGGAACGTTGGGAATATTCGGCACCAGTTCGGGCTTTGATCAGCGAGGCATCAGAGCGCGGACGATAACGCTGAGATTTATTTGGACTGTCAGGAATCACTAAGAGCCAATCTAAAGTCAAAGTGTGCTGCCAATGTTTCCACACGGAGAAGTGTTCCTAACAAGCACCCTTTTCTGACTGATGTTTTGACACTAATTGTAAAACTGACAACATAAAAACAAAACCGGGGTCAATTTGTTAAAACTGGCAATAACATTTGAGGTATTCTTCTTCTTCTCTTTTCTCCCTTTTTTTTGCCGTTTAAATGTGGGGTTGATATCTCAGACAGTCAGAGATCTGCTTTCAAATGACTTCCCCTCTGTGCCTCCCAATGTCGTTACTGGGAGGGAGACAGAGGGAAGGAGAGAGGGAAGGAGACAGAGAGAGAGAGAGAGTGTGTATGAGAAAGAAGGAAAAGTAAGAGAGAGAGAGTTATGAGTGTATTATTTCAGTGAGGGAAGAGAAATGCGAGTCTTTCATAACAGCGAGATAAAACAAAGGGAACCGTGGGTGCTATTTCCTCCTTTATCACTTACTGTAAGATATGACTAATGGTAAGGTCAATATGCAAGATGAGAGAGAAGATTAGTTTCGACCTTGCCGGTGACCTCTGCAGTTGCACAGATGAAAATGTGAGTGTAGCCGGGGAGGACGGAGAGGAGGGAGAGGAAGGCGTGTGTGTGTGTGTGTGTGTGTGTGCGTGTGTGTGTGTGTTTGTGTGTGGATGGGAAGTTGTGAAGGTGTGCTGTGGTGTTTGGTGTGTGTATGTGTGTGTGTGTGTGGGGGGTGGGATGCTGTTGGCTAGCTCTTCCTCGTCATTATGTTGTTTCCAGTTTCTGAAGGTGGTTATTAATTTTATTTCTTTATGGTTCTCAGTCTGCTCTTTTGAAATATGCCATATGCTCAGAGCCATTCAAGGATGACGAGTGTCAGGATCGCTACAATAAAAGCGGCCTAAATGAGCCTGATTTACGACCTGTGCCTCCTAGCGTTCCCATCCCTTCTCCCCCATCACTTCTTCTTCTCATCCCCCTCTTTCTTTCTTCCTCCTTCTCTGTCGTTCTCACTCCTTTCCCCCATCTCCCTCTCTTTCCCCCCATCTCTACTTTCCATCCTTTTTTCCCTCTCACACTTCTATTCTCTCGTTCTCTCTCTTTCCCTCCATCCTTGTACTCTCTGTTTCTATCTTTCTCCCCCTCTCCCTCTCTATCTCTCCCTCACTCTCTCATCCATGACAAACCCCCAATAGCCTTTGCAAACACCATCCTGCCAAACCAACAGAATTCACAATTGAGCCTATTCTCTATTCCACGCTGCATTATCCACATAGAGCAACAACAACAACACCAACACACACGGCCTGGAACGGAACAGGTGCGGACACATCAAGGTAAAAATTGATAGCGATAGGGAGTCGGGTAGTGCATATTTATTGGCACGGCAAGCACAAGGGTGATCAATATCGCTGCCCAAAATCGGTTTGTTTTAATCATGGACAAACATATTGACCTTACCAGATATGCCCAGTTTTACGTATCATTAATAAAAATGCATTGAGACATGTGTGTGTGTATGTGTATGTGTGTGTGTGCGTGCGTGTGTGTGCGAATGTGTGTGTGTGCTTGTGTTACATCCCAAAGAATACACAGAACTGCTATCGCTTCCCCATTGCTTCTGTTGGCTTCTCTCCCTCTTTCAACCCTCTCTGTCTCTTCCGCTTTTTTTTTTCTTTCTCGCACTTTTTTCCTGCGTGTCCTTCCGTGCCCCCTCAGAGAGCGCCTGAAGGACAGCTGAGTGGAAGTGAGACCTCGACACACACACACACACACACACACACACACACACACACACACACACACACACACACACTCTCTCTCTCTGTCTCACACACACACATGCACATGCACAAACACACACTCTGTCTGTGTTCCCTATTCATTTTGGATGCGCTCAACTCATTAATGTCCATATCTCTCCCCCCCCTTACTGCAGTTTCTCCTTCATCTGCAAGGATCTTTGACTCTTATGAAATTAGGTCTGATGGGATGTGATACAGCAAGCTCTCTGGTAATCAGCCCGTACAGCGCTAAAGGTGGGAGAGGTGACAAGAGTGTGTTTCTGCAGAGTAGAGAGTGCATGACTGTCCAGAGGAGAGAAGAGAGAGAGACTGCAGGGAGTGTGTGTGTGTGTGTGTGTGTGTGTGTGTGTGTGTGAGAGAGAGAGAGAGAGAGAGATGTATGTGCTTGGCTGGGAGACAAATCTGACAGTTGGTTGGTAATCACATCCCTGTTGTCTTGTGTGTGTGTGTGTGCGTGTGTGTGTGTGTGTGTGTGCGTGTGTGCGCTTCCATGTGTCTGCTCACTAACCTTGTAGAGATGCTGCTGTTGTTCCTCCGACATCATCAGATCATGGCTGTCCGTCACAATAGATTCCATGTCCATCAACCAATCCCACAGCTCCTGATACTCTGACTGAAACTCCTGTAGGCTGCTGGAAGAAAAACAGAGCGAGACAGAGAGTTAAGAGGGACAAAGAAAAGAGAGAGATGGATACACTGAAGGACAGTGTAAGAGAAAGAGGGGTAGAAAAGTAGAGAAAGACGCAGAAAAGGAAGGTAGGCAGAAAGGAGCAAGAGCGAAAAAGATAGAGAAAGAGAGAGGGAAGGAGAGAGAGAAAGAGAGAGAGAGGTGAAAGGAAATCTGTCTTTGGTTATCGCCCTGACACAGGTACACAGGTCCCAGACTGCAGTGCTGAGAGTAGGATTGAAAAGTTCTGTGTTCAGGTGTTGAGCTGAGGGAATATTTGACAAGCAGTGGTAATTGTTCCCGGCCCCGGTTAGTGGTGAGGGCAGGAGAGAGTGAGTGTATGTGTATGTATGTGTGTGTGTGTGTGTGTGTGTGTGTGTATGTGTGTGTGTGGCAGGGTTGAGTGGGCACACAAGGGATCTTTCACCTGGCCTGTGAGTGACGTTCCCCCCTGCCTGAAACATCTTAATTAAACATGACTTCACCTCTCCATTCGGCACACAAAGACCCTCCGCCCAAACATGAAAGAACATCAAATATGTATGAAAGAGACAAGGACGATTGGGAGTGTCTCAGCACACACACACACACACACACACACGTGTGCGCACACACAAACATGCACACCTACACACACAAACATACACACACACACACAGATTTGCACATATTAGTGTCAAGGGTTTTTGTCAGAATTCTGACCCAGCAGGGTGGCTGCATGTTTATAAACATTAGTGGGGAAATTGTTTTGAATTCATATGGCTCTGGATGATTTGACAGTTATGTCAGGCCATTGCCTTTTTCTTGCCTCCTTTTTTTTTCTTTTTCTTTTTTTTTTTTTCCTTAAACAAGCAATCTAGTGTGTTTGTCCCAGGAGGGGAAAAATGGTTGAAAACTATGAATGAAATTACATAAATAACTGCTGGAGGCTGGGGAGGAGAGGAAGGGGATAGTTATGAACAGGTCTTTATTTATTTATTTATTTATTCCCTTTATTTCAATTTGATGCAGCGGCAAAGCTAAGCAGACGAAAGAGAGCGAGATCCTGTTTTCCTTCGACGTATGTAATTTGAGCGAGCATGGCGGCACGCAAAGTATTAGCATTCTCAAACAGACGTTCATGAAACAAAACGATGTTGGGGGAAATATGAATATTTTAGTTCTGGTTGTGCAGGAAGACATTGATCATAACAAAGCAGCCAAGACAGCGAATAAGAAACACCATGATGCCGATGCCTCAGAGAGGATTCACCCTACGGCATTGCACTCCACATCTGATTACAAATCTCAATACAAGGCTTCTCTTGTAAACTAAACAGACAAACTACATTACAATATCCCTCTAATATTGTTTCTTCTCCACCCCCTCACCCACCCACAAACACCCAAACAACAACTGAATGTTTGTAAAACATGAACTCTGGTGGGATTTACGTAAACAAACAAAAGAAGTTCATAAAACAAGGATGGAGACTGGGTGAATTTCTGAAACGGCGAGATCTAGTTAGCGGGGCCTCTATGCAGCTCTCAGAGCTGTCAGGCTTGCTTTGGATCTGCTGTTTCCACAAGTGTACAAACCACTTACATCCTCTCATCTTAAGGGTTTGGATTTTCATATTTTATTTTTCGCCTTTTCTCCATCTCAAAGACCCCATGCCTGCGCTCCATGTCTTCGCTGCGGATGCCGGGTAAAGTGGCCAGCCATTTCACCAAACAGCTATTAAAAAGAAAGCGGCAGGCAACTAAAGTTAAATCAACGGCAAAGCAGGTCACTTTGTCGCTGACTCGCACCAGAGGCCCACAGCGGCAGCAAATGGACGTAACACCCCTGCAACCCCACCACCACCACCATCACCCCCCCCCCCCCCCCCATCCCCCCACCATCGCCACTTTCCATTCTTTTCAGATCCGTTTAACATCAATCTGGAAGCCCTCCCCAGTTCAGCGACGTGGCTGGCCAGTGTCGAAGCACTCTGAGAACGGTACCTACTGTATCTCATCCATCATCGTCGCTCCCGTGCGGCGAGCAACCGCGTCACACTGAGCAATGGCCGGGAAAAGGTTGGATGGCGTATTGACACTCCTCGAATCACACTTACCATGACACTTTTATAGAAAGAGCTTGCTAATTTATGGTCTTAATCCTCCCTTCACAACTCCCTCCCTCCCCTGTCATCACCCCCCCCCCCCACACACACACACACACACACCACCCCAATACCCTGACAGTCTACACTCCATGAGTAGGGACTCCTTGCTCTAGCAGATATTTGAATAAAAGCCAAGAGCAGCCCTCTCTTTTCCCTTCTCTTTCATCTCCCCCAGTCAGAATCTCTCTAGATTATTCCACGCTGAATGGCACCTATCCGGTGTTGATCAGCTTCAAGGTTGCCAAGCGCAACCGCAAACGCAGACAGGCCCCGGACAACGGCAGCCGGGTGGGGGAGAGGCAGGGGGCGATGGATTCCGACAGCTCCTCCCCAAAGACATTTTTTTTTTCTCATTTTCTTCTTCTTCGTCTTCGCCCGCAAAAGGTAAGGGCCAAGGAGTCAAAACAATGAATCCTTGAGCAGGCGAGCCATCATTAAAATGCAAAGGATCATTATGTTTTCTTTTTTTTTTCTTTCGCAAAATAAATCATTACAATGAGGGGCTTAAAAGGATTAAAACGACGCTTGATTCTGAGCCAAGGCGTGGAGTCGAGTCCGGACTCGGGGAGTTCACACTCACTCCGCCTCACCGGGGTGAAGAAAAGAGGAGATGGAAATTCGCTAAGCAAGTGTTGAATAACTGCAGCTCCCAATAGGAAACATCCGCTTGTTTATTCACAATTATATTAAGCCGGTGTAAGACAGTGTGCTCGCATTGGGAAAACAAATTAACATAACAAATTGCTTATATCATATATTGCACCTGAGTGAACAATCTGGTCTTTTGCCGATAACTTTGGGGCCTTTAGCATTAACTCCTGAAATCTGTAATCTCTTAAGTGGTGTGAAGATGAATTGAACTGGACAGTGTGATTATATACCGCATGTGCAGTTAAACAGCAGTAAAATACAGCAGGTTAGGGAGGAGCTTGATTTTCCCAAAGACCTTCACTTTGTTATGGCTTTGTTTCCTCTAAATATGTAGTTGAAGCCAAATACTTTTACATCTCTGTCCATATGCCTTTTTTAGGTGTTCTGATGCCACTGGGCTAAGGCAATGCCATCACTACAATTTTATCTGTACTGTTTTGCCACCATTGTTGTTTCGTGTTTGTTTCCTTGTCTTATGCAAACTATGTCCTCTGTTTATTGTGTAGGACGTATTTCGCTAAATGAAGTGCCTTTGGGTTTGGTTTGAGAAAGGCTCCCCATTTTGTTACTATTATTATTATTATTATTTATATAATTGATATTATCATCCAGGTGCTTTTCAATAGCAGTTTGAAACCGCATTTTTTACAGCTTTTCCCCTTTGTAGAATGCCTCAAAAAACTATTTATCACCTTAACATCGTTTTGACAACTCTGTTCCATCTATTGGCAAACTTTTTGGAACCATACTTTTAAGAACATTCTGTTCTGCCTGCTGGAGCATTAAGAGAAAAGTACCTGTTGGTTTTGGACATCTGGGCGAGCTCTCGAGTAGCCTTGGCAGCCGGACAGAACTGCTGGTTCTTCAGCTTCAGGGTCATCTGCTCCAGGATGTCCTTCTGGGCCTCGGTGTGGCTCCTCTGCATTTCCCCCTGCACACACACACACACAGAGAAAGAGAGAGTGTCACAAGAGCAGCCAAATCAGGAGTGCTTTACAGTCCAAAAAGCAATACCACAAATCTGCAGCCAGCTGCATCTGGCTTAAACAACAAATACTGTGTTAGATTAAACAAGATTGCATTTCATCACAAAATTGGTGCGCTTTGTTTCGTAGAGGGAACATTCTTTTTCTGTGCTGAATAGAAGACATTTGTTCTATAATGGTTGCATGCTAAACTGAACAGGATAAATATTGTGAAATAGTCCCTGTGAACTGCAGAGAAATACGAAAATTTTACACTGGTAAATTGTTTGAACCGACCCCATTTTCTTTTCAAAATATGTATATGAAATTGTTTGTAGATCAGATGATTGGGTTGAAGCAAATAGTTTGGCTTTGAAATTTGTTTCGTTGATCAAGTATGGAGGTTTCTCTATTGCTCAACTCTGTGGGCAAAAATTGAGCACATCGGATGAACTGGTATCGGTCGTAGCACTTAATGCACGTGGATGGGTTGAGTTTACTTCAATCAAATGAGCGAGCATAGCCTGCTGGAGTTTCACTCATTGTCATCCAACGTCTAAATGTCTGGTTTGTTTGCATTCCATACTGAAAGCATTTTGCCCATTTTGCAGACGCCTCCATAAAGGTCAGACAATCCCATGAATGTAAGCAGCTCCTCAATCACAATGCGCCACCCCCCCAACCCACCCTTGATAATAAACAAGCAAATCAACAGAAGAGATGTGTTGCTTTTTCATTCCCCTTACAATGAGCCTATCAAAAAAGAACGGTGAGTGTGAGAGAGAAAGAGACGGGGGCTGTGTGTATTGTGTGTGTGTCTGTGTCTGTGTGTGTGTGTGGGGGGGGATCAGCCGCTTTGCTCATTTCAGAGGAATGAGATGAACCTAACTAGGAGTGCGAAGAAAATTAGCGGCGGGCAGGCGGGAGGGGTGTGTGCGGGGCAGGGGGGGGCGGGGGGGGGGTGTGCGGCAGGGGCAGGCGGGAGGGGTGTGTGCGGGCAGGCGGGAGGGGTGTGTGCGGGCAGGCGGGAGGGGGTGTGGGTGTGGCGGGCAGGCGGGAGGGGTGTGTGCGGGCAGGCGGGAGGGGTGTGTGCGGGCAGGCGGGAGGGGTGTGTGCGGGCAGGCGGTGAGTTCTGCAGGGGCAGTGGAGGCGGCAGGCAGCAGTGGCAGCATCTCCCCCCTCAGAGGAATCGGCTTTCATTTGCCTTCATTTCTGATTCACTCAGCCCGCTCGCCCATGCCGTGTCAGGATCCTAATTACTCCGGCCCATCGCCACTGCTTACACACACAATAATGACTAATGCCCGCCACAGACAGAAGCAATTTATTCTCGACCACCTTGAATTTGAGGACAGTGAGGGGGCGTAAGTCACCCCCCACCCCATACACACACACACACACACACACACACACACAAACTTAATACACCTCTCCTACAGACAGTAAAGCCAGGGCTCTCCAGCCAAATGACAACACTGGCTGTTGTTTTTAATCCCTTTTTTTAAAGAGGTAGCGTGATTAAGCAGTCTTCTATTTAGCATTGCACAGATGAGAGGCAGAAGCATGGGGCGAGACAGATAGATAAGATGAGTTTTTTCCTCTTTTTTCCTGACCCCCCAACCATCACTACAAGCTTTAAGTCAAATAGCGTTACCTGCTTAACTTATCCAGTATGGTCAATATTCAAATCTATAGCACGCCCTGGAGAAGATTAGTCTCTGCATTAATACTCAGAATGTCAACAATAGGATGAAGATGAGTGGTTTCTGGGATTTGAAATCAGAAATCTCAATGCATAATATATGTGCTGACTTCATAAAAAAATTATTTAAAGATTTTTTTTGATAAAAAAAGGTGTGTTGTGTGCTGTACTTTGCCCCAGAACTATCGCGATAAGTCCTACACATAATTGGTTGAGTGTTCAACTTTTTGTCAACAACACATCTTGGTGGGCAAATTGTGTATTTTTGAGGATAAAGAAATTTCTCCTCTTTCTTTTTCTCTGTTGAACATATGCATAAGTAAAAAGGAGGGAAAAGCATCTGCTGTTCTAACTGCTATTTCCTGATGCCAGTATGACACCCCTCTGAAGGCAAAGCCTTTCTCTGCCCCTGCCACAATTCTCCACAGAAAATAACACCCCTGATCTGCACTATGGTTGGTTTGATTTTCTTTGCAATTCCTTCCAGCCTGTTTAAAGTTGTGCTTATTCAGATATGCAGACAGAAGCGCTTGAGAGTGCTGCATCCTGTGTTCCTGTTTCAAACAGAATCATTCAGACCTGCCTGCACACTGTCAAAACAGCCCTGCCTTTAAACTGCTAATGCACACATAAATCAATATAAATTTTGATCATTTGATGAATACTTACATTAGTCTCTTGAGTGAGTGTGTGTGTGTGTGTGTGTGTGTGTGTGTGTGTGTGTGTGTGTGAGAGAGAGAGAGAGAGAGAGAGTAATAGAGAGGGTATACAGATATGAAAATGTGCTGAATCAAGTAATTTTAAGGCCTTTATGTTGACATGCTAGTGCCAATATGATAGTCCCTGAGAAATTTCAAGAAATGGATGTCTCTCGAGACACACTCATGTAACATTTGGACTGTCAATCAAGAAATGGTGCAAGAGCAATCATAGCATGTATCTGCCCCTGATTCCTTTCTGCCTCTTCACCATATATACTCTACCTCTACCTTTTTCTCTCTCTCTCTCTCTCTCCCTTTCTCTCTCTCACCCATGCACACACACACACACACACACACACACACAGAGTAATTACCAAAGGCCTCTATTCATCCAACAGGGCAAAAATTAAATCCATGGTAAATATCAATAATTTATACATGCAGCTATAAGCAGTGTCAGCTCCCCAGGCTTTCTCTTGAACTGATGTCAATACCACTGCAATGCCTTCAAGATTAGGGAGCAGACTCATTGGATATTTCACATGAATAGCAGCAAATATAGCCTATTCTGCATGGATACACAATTTATGGGAAGCACTCTTAAAACTTATGGATGACATTGATTTTCCAAAAGCTTTTTTTTACCTTCAAAATGGAAAGCAAGTTCTCCCGAAAAAAGATATGTTTTAAAAATGAATCCCCTATACATTCTAAAGGAAGTTTGTGAAAATGTGACTAGTTTTATGTGAGTAGGTTTATACTATACTTTTATACTAGAAGTGCTTTTTAATAAAGCACTTCTCTCTCTCCCAAATGAATAATAGGTCATACTCTATGTTGAATAGATTACAGTACAAGAATCCCACACAAGAGCAGTATTTTTCAGCTCCAATTAAAACATGCTCACTGAGCACACTGACTAAGTACAAAACTGGAATGGCACATGAAGAGACGTCTCCACGTGTCACAAAACAGTAATCACTTGTTTTAATCTTGTCTTCCCGGGTAGTAATGCAATATGTATCCTAGAACTTCTGTGCATATGCATATTTTTATGAAGCACAGTTTTATAGACAATCCCTCACTGTCTCGCTAAACAAAGAGCAGAATTCAGACTGAGGCATATGTTGCAATAACTTGGCATTAGTCAAAGCCCTTCCCCTTCCTGTCAAAGATGCAAAGTCAATGACAGAGGCAAGGTCAGTGAGGGCAGGGCACACCAAATCCAGATAAGCAAGGGAATATCCTTACAGTCAGCAGCACTAGCGGGAAAACTACAGACATCACACACACACACACACACACACACACACGCAAGTCCCCCCCTTTATTTCTTTCCTGTCAAACAGACGGTTTGCATAAAAACACGGGCCGAATTTCATTTGAATCCCGACAATCAAAACAGAGTTGTGTAACACTTCTTTTCCCTTTTGTCTCTCTTCTGAGACAAAAGACAAAAACTAATAATAAAAAAAAACAGACCCAAAAAAGGAGGAGGGAAAAGCAGGAATTTTGTGGCTTCACTTGCAAACAGGATACAGCTCTCATTTGAAGCAGCTGGGGGATGATATAAATTAACGAGGAGAAATATGTGCCTCTGGTGAGCGCTGGCGAGGAAGGGGAATGGCCGCCGTGGGGCCTGCCGATGCCTCTTAAACTGTATATTTAAGCAGAGAGGGCGAAAAAAAAAAAAACACTGGCACTGTTTATTTCTTTATCGTCTTTTCCGAATGCAAGCATCGCCCTAGCAAGATTGAAAAACGGTGGGAAGTCGTCCACCGTCATAGCCCCTTTCCAACCCCCTGCTGCCCCCTGCTGCCCCACCGCACCCCCCACCCCCACCCCCACCCAGCCCCATCTCCTCCACAGCCCACCCCACCTCACCACCAAGCAACCCACCCCCAATGCGACTTGTGTTCAGAACGCCTGGAATGTACATGGGCTCATTTGAAACGTCTCCCCGTCAGGTCCCAGCTCTATCTCCGAGAGGCGTCCGCACGCCTGGGAAATGAATTCAGCCGGGAGTTGCGTGGGGTCAACTCTGGAGTTGTAAATGGCTGAGGATTCTATTAAAGCTTCTCGTAAATTTATATGCACACAGAGAGCTGTATGTGTATGTGTGTGTCTCTCTCTCTCTCTCTCTCTCACACACACACACACACACACACACACACACACACACACAAAGGCGTGCACACAGACAAAGACAACACAAAGCTTCACCTTCAAAACCTATTCATATAACAAGAATACAGGCCACCATTTTTAAAAGCCTAATCATCATGGGGAAATGTGGGCTGTCCCATTCGGCATTGAATTTGAATATGTTTGACAAGTAAAGTGCAAACAAAGTGTTAGTATGGGCATAGGCATTTTCCTCACTCATTTTCTTTCCTCTCCCGAAGCAAGATCCCTCAAAGAGAAAAAAAAAGTCCTCTGGCAGAGAATCTCTTTTCCAAGAGAGCCACTCTCTCTGTGGGGTTGTAAGAAACATGAAACTCATTTGAAAACTATTACTTTCAAATCACTGGTCGTAAAGTCTGGATTTAATACAGGCCGAGGTCTCCAGACATGAATCATGTGACTTTATGGACAAAAAAAATGCTGGTTTCAATGGCAGGGTTTTCTGACAGGAGCCCCCGCAATGTTTCTCTTATCGGAACCTTCTGGAACAACAGGCCCGTAGACGAGGATATTTTATGCAAGAAATCTTTTGACATCCTCAAATTAAACCCATCATAAAGAATCAGGCTGTTAATTAAAGGTTATAATTCAAGAATTAATCTTGTTGCACACAGTTCTATAAACCAGACTGTGGAAAAATATATTACATACTCTTATATAAACCAGACTGTGCAAAAACAACGTATGCGATACTCTCTTTTTACAGGCTGCCGGTAACGGCAGTGGAGCTTTGCTTTCAAATGACCTGGCCTTAGAACGTCATGAGAGAAATGGGTAGGAAGGATAGGATTCAATTGGATGTGTTCTTGTTGCCCCTACAATCCATTTAAAGCAGCAGAATTTGGCAGCTGAATTTCCACATTATGTTTTCATCTGGAAAACAGTCACATATGTCACTGGGGGGAGAGAGAGAGAGAGTGAGAGAGAGAGAGGAGTTTTGTTGGTCAGCCAGGCAGCTCGCCCATAAAGTTCCCCCAATGTGTTTGACCTTGACATTAAGTCTGCGGCTCTTGCCTCAGTGCAATAGATCTGTGATCACCTGCATATGTTCCTGCACCTTTAAGAAATATCTCACGGAGTTTGAAAGGTTTAGCTCTTGCAACATTTATCAGGGCGTGAAATTAGCAATTGCTAGGAGCTAAATTGCTGCCTCTTATTCAATGTTGTTGCTGAAAGGTGACATTTAATCGCTGATCCTTGCTTCCAAGAAGACTAAACAGCCGCAGACACACACTCAGACTCAGTGTGTGTGTGCAAAGGACCAAAGCTGTGTGTGTGTGTGTGTGTGAGTGTGTGTGTTGGGGGAGAGAGGGCGGTTCAGACAATGTTCACATTATGGATCAGGGAGATGGGGGGTCGTATTGATCGTGCGATCATCATCTTTTTCGATAGCTGGCAGCCAGCGCTTAATAACTGCAGGTTCTTTGGACCTTGACCAGCATTCCATGGCAGGTGCTGAGACAGATAAAACCCTCTGTTAGCAACTCCATCTAAATGCAAAAGATGCCTAAGATGAAATGTCAATATTGGTAATAGTCTTAATGTACTCTGCCAGTGGCTTTCATGATCGCAGAGAAAAATTAACACAAAATATGTATATGACAAAACACGATTTTGAAAAACTTATAATTATAATAATAATGCGACAATTCATAAACAAATCAGAAATTCACAGCACCACTGGAGAGTGGATACAGGAATCCTGGTTTCCTCATTCCGAGAGCTTGCCCGCCATCTATCTACTACCTCTCAAATCTCTCAAATGAGTTCTGGAATTAAAGGCATTTGGGGTTGAAACACTTCAGAGAAACCTGTCGCAATGATCCCGCAACTTCAATTTCGCTCGGCTTTTCAACACGTCGAGACAGCGTGCGCCAAACGGCTTAGATGAAGATATTTTGAAAGCCGAGCCAAGCGCTTCGGGCAGGTGTTACATGAGAATCCATTAATATAGGTAATTAACATTAGCCACCATTTTAATTAACATGCAAACTAATTAGGAAATAATTAAGTAACATAAAAATCTGATCTTAATGCTAAATCGCAGAAAAGGCAACTATCAGAGACTCCTTGGCATGATGTCTTTAAATCCTTTTTTTGAAGGGGGAGGAAGAGGAAGGTGGTGCAGAAATTAACAGTGGGGCTTGATGTTTTCTGGTGCAGGATGAAAGCAGGTTTGTTTTCAAAGCGAATTGTGGTGGGGAAATAAGTGCACAAACAGGCACAGGATCAAACTGAGATAGCGAGGGGTTTGTGCTCGCTTCACACGGCCCTCTCTCTCTCTCGCCCAGGCTCTCGGGGCTGTGCAGACTGCTGCTCTGCCACCGTGCCAATGCATTAGGAATCACAGAGAGCGGCCAATCGGCACAGCCTGCGCTCATTGTGTGTGTGTGTGTTTGTGTGTGTGTCTGTGTTTACTCTTTCTAGGTTAGCCAGTGTGTTTGTGTGGGCTTCTTGTGTGAGTTGTATGAGTGCATGAGTCTTTGTAGTCCATTTCTGTTTCTGTGTGTGTGTGTGTTTGTGTATGTGCCTGTGTTTACTGTCTCTAGGTTAGTCTATGTGTTTGTGTGGGCTTTTTGTGTGAGTTATGTGAGTGCATGAGTCTTTGTACTCCTATTCTGTTTTTGTGTGTGTGTGTGTGTGTGTGTGTGTGTGTGTGTGTATGTGTGTCTGAAAGATGACTAGTGCTTAAAGACGAGCATGGTCACAAAGAGGGAGTCAGTTTGGTGCAACTGGAGCAAACACTTTCACATAGCCCTCCCTTTCCCACATAAAACTGAGGAACTGTCCAAGCAACAATAGCTAACATTTAAAGGGACAGGTTAAAAAGCTAGATGACACAATCAATCACAGTGCTATGTCACTGGGTAAGCAGTCAACAGTGCAATTAAATAAGAAACATTGCGGATGATGTTCTGCACTCATGGAGTGTTAGTTTAGTCCAAAGGGTTTCCATGTCGCTATTGTTGTCGTTTTTTTAAGATGTCCGCTCCCACTAAGATAGCATATCTGGTTCTGGCATTTGTTGTTCTAATGTCTGACCGAGGACAATAAAGCAGCTCACGAAAGTACAAGGGAGAAAGCCATGCATGGAGAGAGTGCTTTTAAATGCTCTTCTTGGCAATGGTGGGCGAGGAAATTGATTTTAGTAATAAGACAAAAGAAAGCAATTGAAAAGATCGATGCATAAAGCTGGTACGTAATGTTTGAGGGGCCAAGTTTACTATTTCATTAACAGTGGGACAAAAACTCCAGAACGATTCGCAATGACAAATGCCCCGGACCATTATACGCGCATTTCAGGTAAGTGCTCGGGGCCAAGTTAAATTCAATTTCTCTGCTCCATTGTATCTCTATTTATTATTTGTTGTATTTGTTCCAGATGGTGGAGAGGCTGGAGTGTGCTGAGGAAATAGCATTGTTCCTTCGGCCCTGCAGAACCCCTTAGTCTGAAAATACACTCCACGGCTGCAGCAGTTCTTGCCTCGCCCACCAAGCACCAGAGCTGGAAATCCTTTACCCTTGGCCGTGCTGAGTTCTCCACCACCCCCAGGATTCTAATGAAGGGTGAATTTCACTCTCTGTCCTGCTTCACACTTTAGCTAACTGTTAGCTAGTGCTTGCAATCTCCCCAGTCTACTTTGGAGGACGGGAAAAGAAAAAGAAGTAGGCTCATTGTTTTTTTTTTTTGTTTTTTTTTTTCCTAAAACCCTGTATTCGGTAGAGGAGAGTGTTTCTGCTTAAACATTCCTGTCTAGATCTCAGCTGTTCTACTGAGGGTGAATAACAATGGCTCAGGCTCAGATGCCGTTACTCTCTCCTCCTCCGACTCCTGAACAAATGCAGCTCATCCTCCACCGCACCGACCAACACAGCCGGCCGGGTGTCTGATGATGACCTTGATTTTTCATTAAACATCATACCTGGAGCCCACGTTGGAGAGCAAACAACCCCATCACCACCACTACCCCACCCCCACTCCATTCCATGCCACCACCCCCTCTCCTTCTGTGGGAGAGACCTGACCAGCGAAGAGAAAAGAGTGCAGGGCAGAGAGAGAGGGAAAAAGAGAAAAAGAGAGAGAGAGAGAGAGAGAGGAGAAGGGGCGAGACAGGCTTTTTAAATCCACACCTCAAAGCAGTCAGCCAGGGTAGGCAACCCATGGCTGTCAGGGGTTAACCAGCTAGGGAGGGAATTTAACCTGTCGGCTGACAGCCGCTAAACGACTCTGACATTGGGCTGCTGGGCTCATTCCCGGCCACTGAGCCACCTTCAAAGTTGCTGTCAGGTAAATGACCTTGTATTTCATTAACTGATAATTAAATGGATTTATTCCACTAACGGTTTTAATTAAAATGCTAGAAATATTGATTACCTCTATCATCTCAACTCCCCCAAGAAGAAAAAAAGGTTTCAGAACTGTTTATTTAGAGTGTAGAGGAGAGAATTAAATTAGATTGAATCTCTACAAGTCCTAAATAAGTCTCCTTACTTTTTTCTGCTGCTCTGGCAAGAAAAAAGGGTTTAATTTTTGGATGTTTGATTAATTATTTCAAAATCCATTTTTGCTTACCTTGATATTTAATTAAAATATCATTTCAAACCATAATTAAGTCAGTAAGTTCAATTCAAGTGTCTGGAACATTATTAAATAATCAAAGCTGCCAATGTCTGTATATTTAAGAGGATTTACATTGTTTGGGAAAACAAAAGAAAAGAAAACAATGCCAGTCAGTGAGACCAAAACCCGGCTGGAATATTACATCCGCCTCACCTTGGCCAGTGGTCTGGAACCGTGCTGTTGGGTCTAATGCATATTGGCTGTTGTGCCAAAGCACAGTGTCATCAAAGCGGCATGATGTTGCAGATATACAACCACAGCATGGGTTCCAACTCTTCCTGATGGACAAACTAATTACGCATGAAATCAAATATGAGTCTCTGTAAGTCTTGCTTTTATGGAGGAAAAATACAAAGATATTCACATACATCCACACACGGTGATTTTTTCTTTTTTTTTTTTAATGGGCTAACACAGTTGAGCTGAAAGTCTTGCTTGGTTCAGATATTTTGGAGAACTGAAATTCTGACCTACAAGCGATTGAAAGCATGAAGAGAGGCAAAGCTTTGTGGGCCTGAATGACTGAAGTGGCACTGGGGAGAAAGGATATTTGAAGTGTATATCTTTTTTATGACTTTGTTGTAATGGGAAGTAATGATCTTTACAGTTCCGCAACGCAGATCATTGAAAATGCACTGATAACTGAAAATCAAATTAGCCCACCAATTGTGCCTTAGCACTGATCCATCATCTTGGAGTTTCTCACAAACAAGAAAATTAGATCAGTCGTTCTCATTTATTTTCTTCACGGGAGGCACAGGAAAGTTAACACATTGGAGGAAAATGAGAAATAATTACAGGGCATTTTGTATAATTCCCCACAATTAAGTATAATTTTATATCAACTGTGTCAAAAAATAGAAAGGGTGTTGCCTATTGTTGAGGGAAAATTGTTGTTGATGAATGGCGCTCAGGATCCGGTGCAACAGCCCAACTGAGTAAACAGATGCAGCATGTTGACAAGCCAGAGAGCATGAAAACGGCAGCTTAGCCGTGGTAGCAAACCCAACAAGGGACAGAAGGACGCACCCGCAGCCTGATAGTGACATTAACTCATAATAACATTTCCCAGAGATTCTCCACGGAGGTGGAGATGACAACTTCCCACCCACTCCACCCCACCCCACCTCACCCCACCCCACCCCACAAACCCACCACTTCACTCTCCGACCCCCATCCTTTTTAAATGGTGTAAATAAAAAACAACCTCAAGGAGAATAGCCTTAGACCGGATCAGACGCTTTGGGTCTCACAGTATTAAGTGCACAAATTTGTGCTGTTCTCTCTCTCTCTGTGTGTGTGTGTGTGTGTGACCGTGGAAACAGTCAAAAGCTGACTAACTAATCTCAAATGCAAAATCTGTTTGCACACATGTGTACTAAAAAATCCCTGTGGCTTGTGTTGGTATGTGAAGCTGCATATTCAGTGTCATGCTCATCCCTTTACAAATATATTCCCACACATTGAGTGGACAGTTCTCTGGTTAAATAGGAACTCATAAACAGTGAGATCTACTACAAATAAACAGTGAGATCTACTGTATGTTGATACTGACCATTACAGGTCCCAAAGAAAAGACTCCCCTACTGCGGTTCTGAGTCATCTGCACTGCTGGAACACACAGCTGCAAAGCTCAACACTCAACCATATTCTCTTTCTTGTCTCTTATTTTCATACAGGAAAGGCACAGAACTGGACACAGCCACTCAAAGCTGTGTTACAAACACCAGAAGGTGAGCAGAAACTAAATCTGCCATTCACAATTTGTGTTGCCAGGCCTTTGAATGGAAACTATCACTCAGCTTGCTTTACAAACACTTGAAAAGGTGAAGAGATTCTAGACCTGGCGATTTACGGAGAATCTTGCTTTACAAACACCTGAAAAGGTGAAGAGAATCTAGACCCAGCGATTCACGGAGAATCCTGTTTTACAAACACCAGACGGTGACTGAGAATCCTGTAAAGCAAGCTCTATAAATGTCTGAGTGCAGAGCCCATTACTTAGGATGATAAACAGGGCCGGCAGACTGAGAGGTTAAGCGGGCCGTTGGATTAGTCTGTGTCACCAGTCGCCCAGCAGGGAAGACGGTCAAGGTCACAGCGGGTCAGACAGAGAGTGAATCCTCGGCTCGCAGACTCGTGTGAAACGGGAGATTTGTGCAGTACGCTAGCTGCAGTCTCTCTCTTTACTCCTCTAATCACAGGGAAGGTTATGAAAGAATGAGTAAATTGTAATACTACATTCATAAAGTATGCCTGTCAGGGCTTTAAATCTGTCTTTATTCTAAGCATCAAAGTCCGGTATTGCTATCATATGAAAAGAAAGCAAGAAATCCACCATGGCATTTAAATTCCAGACTTGCTCGCTGAGTCGTCTACTATACACTGCTTTGTTTATGTTTGTTTCTGGATTTAAAAGCCTATCTCCAGTGATTTCATTTGAAATTCATGTCTCCCCCTTTGAAAAGCCCATCCCTGCCTTACAGTACCAGAGACGGGCTCCGGTATTAGGTGCCGTTTGGTCTTGGGAACAAAGCGTCTGAGGCGTATCACAGAGAACGGACAGATATCAGCCCACCCAAGAATACCCAGGAGACAGCCCTATAGATCACCGCCGCAGAGCTCGAATCGGCTAGTCTCGACTCGACTCGACACGAAGCGGCGCAACGGCTTTCTCCAAAGAGCCCAGTGGGCTGCATGGCTAGGCCGACCTCTGCAGCCTCGGCTAGTTTTACTTACAGTTTGTGTTCAAGGACACCATCCTCGGCAGGAGTTACTGTAGGGGGAGGTGCAAAACATAAATCAAAAGTAATCCAGCGGACAACCCACCCTGCATCCGTAGAAAAGCTAACATTTATAACTGCCACCATGCCATAATAGCTTTTATAGGCCAGGGCAGAGAGAGGGAGAGAGAGGGAGAGAGAGGAAGAGAGAGAGGGAGAGAGAGTGGAAAATGCAGAGATCCCAACACTGATGATGGGGGGTTTTATGAGGGAAAACCCCTGTCTGATATCGAGCCAAAGCGAGACAGCTCAGCACAAACAGATAAAAAGTGTAATATATGTGAATCAAAGACACACGGCACATTTGCATTTGTCATTATCCAATATACGTCCGTTTCTTTCATGTCCCGCTCTAAATCACCACAATCACCCCAAACGACTCCGCTCCTCTTTGCGAATTAAGGGGGAGTATTAACTGTGATTCACTCCGCGGGGAAAGGGAGTCATTGATTTGAATTTGGAAAACAGTAAACGTTATGAATCTCTTCGGGCAAAGCATCCATGTACTGTCGAGTCCTGCCATCATTCACGGAGCAATCCCTGTAAATAAATTCCTGGGGCGTTAAAAAAAAAGGGGAGAGAACTGCGGGCTAGAGGCATAGTGGTGCGGATGAATAGATGAGAATGAAAGGATGGATGGAGGGATGCAGGGATGGGGAGATGGAGGTATTGCGAGAGTAAAGTCCCCTGCGTCCTCTCTCATTGTAGTGGCCCCAGCCAGGTGGCAGGGACGGCACGTGTCAGAGGAAGACAAACTCTCCGCGCCCTCACGGGTCATCTATTCCCATGGAGATATTCAGTCCTGGAATTTAATCTGTCTGGTCACTGTTATCGTTTGAGAAATTTCCCATCAACCCTCCCTTTCCACCCCCTACCCCCAAACCACATACACACACACACACACACACACACACACACACACACAAAACACCTCTCCACCACCACCACCACCATCAGCTTAGAGCCATATTATACAATGCATCAGTCACGCAAACCTGCCGCTGTCTAACCCCATACATTTCAAAAACACATCGGCGATCAATACCAGGCCATTCTCCCCTCTCGTCTGCACCTTCTCACGTCAGATGACGGCAGCCTGTAACACAACACTGGCATTAGAACCTCCTTGCCTGAAATGGTGCAATTTTCAGGCCGCCAGCTTTTGTTTTTGTTAGTTGTTTCTTAATATAGTATTTCTGATTCAAGTGGCCCACGGTTTGTCTGCCATGCATAGCACTTGAAAAGGTGGTCTGATTTGGTGTGTCTGACAATAGGTGCTTTTTTAAGCAGGGATGATGATTTATACATGCCTGCGCTTCTCCGCTCTCTCCGGCTCTCAGTCCTGATTACATGCCCCTGGAAAACACCACCATGTCTTTACATCGAAATCACACACACACACACACACACACACACACACACACACGCAAGGGAGTGTGCATAAATACACCTCTCACACACGCACACACACACACACCCATGTGTGTAATCAGCATTCAAGGTCTCCGATAATGTATCTTTTTACAAGTTGGAGCATCTGTCAAAGATGGCCATAAAACGTTGAGGAGAAATAATTAAGGCTCGTCAAAAAAAAAAAAAAAAAACACGGGGAAACTCGTGACGTGAAAGGGCAAGGGGGCAAAGTCATTTTAGCAGATAATAACATGCGATGAACACATCGCAAAAACATGTTAAATCACTCGTCTGAAATGTCTACTTTTATTTATATACAGATTCTTTTTCCCCCCGTCTTTTCCTCATCCATCTTCTATCCTTCCTTTCATTCTTTCTTTCTTTCCTTCTTGTCAGTCTCTGCCTCCTGTTTTTTTTTTGCTTCTCATGCAAGGCAGTAAGCATGCCTTCCTTTCCTTCAGAGCTCTGGCCAGGTTTCAGGAGAGAGAACAGATCCAGAGGGCACACATTAGAATTTTATATCACTTCAAGAAGCAGGATAGAGGGAAAGTGGTGATGGTGGTGGAGGGGCGTCGAAGGAGAGACATGAAGCTTTGGTGACATTCACTGAAGGCTGAGGGATGGCAGGGATGTGGGTTGGGGGTGTGTGGAGGTGTGGTGGTGTGGTGTGGTGGTGGTGGTGGTGGGTTTGGGGGGCGGCAGGGATGAGGAGGAGGGTACTGAGGGATGATGGGAAGATGTTTCTGTCTTCTCACCTGGCTATGAGGCATGCTAAATCTGAGGCGGCGATAAGGTAATTCTGCAGCAGATATGTCATAACAGCCGAGACAGGTTTATGTTTACCAGATTGGCTATGAGCACTCCTGATTTCAGAGAAAGGAATCAACACACACACACACACAAGCAAGAAGTAGTGCATTCAAGCAAGCCTGGAGTGACTAGCTAAATACACCCCATCACCATCCCTCCCCCCAAAAAAAAGTTTGAAAAAAAAAAAAAAAATTGCCCCTGTATCTCAGCACAAGCATACATCTCAAGTAATATTTAAAGGAGAACAAATCATACTAGCGCGCCATCACATCTCAAACATTAAGCTTTCCCAAGTGACACACACAAAGGATTTGTAGAAGACGACCAGCACAGAGTGGGGAAGGGGGGGGGGGTGGATTATTTTTTTTTTCTTTTCACGACTGCATCATTTTCAATTGCTAATCCACTGTGCACCCTGGTCCACTGACTACACAGTATCTATCACATTCTCAATATTAATAATACGGAGAACAGTTGATGCTTTTCTCTGATGCCTATCCTTGCCACTGAAAGCTTGTTAAATATTCATTGACAATTATCCCCACAGTGAAGCAAGGGTAAGTGCTCAGCCTCGTGCAGGAGCTCTCCGAATAAAGACTCGTGCAGTTATTACACTTCCCCAGCATACTCTCTCTCATTCTCTCTCTCTCTGTCTCTCACACACGCACAATCTCTCTCTCTACACACACTCTGTCTCCTTCGAGGTCTTTCTCTTCTCTCAGTAATCGTGGTGTCTCTCGCCCACGGTCCTGCATTTTTTCAGGTTCTCTCTGAGTTTCTCTTTCTCTCTCTCTCTTCCTCTCCATGTTCAACCCTTCTTCCTCTACCCATTCCTAATCCCTTTGTGATGTCGCTACACTTCTAACCGTCTCTAGCTCTGCTCATGTCTGCAGCACAGCCCTGTAAACTCACACATGCGCTCTGACACAATTTACAGTCCGGTTAAAAAGTCCAGCGTCTAATTATTTCACATCTGATGAAAAACAGACTATTAAATATTCAAAGTAGCCTGTGGCCTTTTCTCGCAGGTCTTTTGATTGAAATAGACATAAAATGATTGCAGTAGCAGCCGCACCAAGCTCACTGAAACCCCACTCTCAGGGAGAACGACTGGAGATTTGATTTCAAACAGGTAAAATGAAATATATGTATTTTGCCACAAGGTCTTACTTTCATCTAAGGTACAGGTCTATGAACATGATAAGGTGTATGTTTAATTAGTAATGGACCCTCAGAAAGGCAATATTACTCTAGCTTATAGTTTATATAGTGTAAAAGTTGGATTTTCTGACAGGGTTTAGCGATATAGATTCTATGCTTCTTCCTGATAATTCCACAATCGGTTTATGTAATGCTTTCACTGACCTGGGTAAATTTATAACAACTATAAAATGCCCCTTTGGGTTTCTTACAAAACAGAAGTATGAGCATGAGTGAAAACCTTAAGGTATGAGTACAAATATGAAAAAAAAACAACAGTAACAACAAAATGTTCTTTTTTTCTGTTAACACAAGTATTTTATAAGTGCTACAAGTCAAACCTGATGGCTCTTAAGGCTCCTGTAGGAATAAAATGTTCTGTTCTCCACAGCCAAGTGCATGGAGAGACAAAACAGCACATCACAATATGTACTCTTCTCCTTACAAAATCGTAAAACAGCAGCAGCTGAGATACAGGAGAAATTTGCTGTTGTTCAACACTCTCTGTTTCGGCACAGTGGAATAACAAATGAAGCACAGCTTAAATGGGGGGAAACTTCTGTATTTCAACTTTCACCATGTGAGCACCAGAAACCAGTTGGGCGGGGACTTGTGGGACTCTTGCCCACTTTGGTGCAGCCAATGTCAAGTGAGCCTCCTGATATTTGCAAACTTCCTATCAGATGGGGCCTTCATTGTGTTCAGTTTGATAGAATTCATTAAGCATTTCACAGGCATGGTGAGTGGACACCCCTGTGACTCGAGTCGGAAATCAAAGTAATCAGGCCCCCATTGCGCTCTGCGTTGGCAGAAAAGCGTGCGGGTGCGCACACACACACACATGCACACAAAAGACAAAATAAATAAATAACACGAAATAAGAAAAGGACTGTGATTCTAATAATTACTGCCTAAAGTGTTCCTTGTTGCTTTATTTTCAAGCAAGTTGGGTAATCTTTGATCCGATTGCCGACGGTCGGACGCCGCATACCAATGAAGAATAATAAAAACGCAGTTTTATATTCCGGACTTTTCCGACTGCCACGGTACAGCATGGCCAAAGGATACGGAATGAGAATGAAAAAGGGAAAGAAGAAGGGAAGAGGAAAAAAAAACAAATTAAGTCACACTAGAGGAGATACTCAGTCTGCACAGGGGCTTTATGACTTCATTCATGTTTCACAGCCTGACACAGAATATCTTTTTCTCCACATCCCCCCTTCTCCCTCCTCCTCTACCTCCCTGAACCCCCCCCCCCCCCCAAACACACACACACACACCATTTCTCACCCCCACAACCATATGCATCCTTCATAAAAACAGCATTACAATACAGAGCTTCCATTCCTCATGAGTTCAGAAATTGGTAAGCAACTAGGGACCTCGAGGAGCAAACGTATAATAGACAGTCGCATTCAAGCTTATATTGAGGTGAGGCACAACACACAAACGAAACAGAGAGAACGAAACAATGGCCTTGCTCACCTTCAGACCTTCATATTGTGCTTTCCCAATCCTGCAGTCGGATTACTCTGTATTTTCCAAGCTACATAAATCAACACTTACAAAAAACAAGGCCTGCATATTAATTTCTATCATGGGTGTGATTAAATATTTGAAAACCCACCTGACAAAACTGGGCGGCTGTTAACTTTTTCTCCCTCTCCATAAAAAATTCATTTCAATTGTCAGATCGCCTGAGGCAAAACGCACTTTAAGAGGTATGTCATTTTAGCTCACTTTATAAATTACAGTCAGAGCACCCACGCGTACCAATATGAGCTGAAAGAGACGGCATAAATTACTGCTTATTTGGATCCCTGATTATTTTTCTTTTTCTGATTTTTTTTTGGTTTTGTTTTTGTTTGTATATGTGTGTGTGTGTGTGTGTGTATGTGTATGTGTGCGTGTGTGTGTATGTGTGCGCGTGCGTGTGTATGTGTGTGTGCGCTTCACGGCGAGCCCAATAAACAGTTTTGAGCTGATGTAGATGAATGTTAAGTGTAGCTGAATTAACTGGGAGGCTTGTTAAACATGCCGCCCGCTCCCGGGTGCTTCACCGCTGGGACTCGGCCACGGCGCGTGTGGATTAGGATTACTAATGTGCCACCCAAATGAAAAGCGTCGCAGCTAACAAAGGACTGGAGCCCCGCATGCAGCTCTCTCTCTCTCTCTCTGTGTGTGTGTGTGTGTGTGTGTGTGTGTGTGTGTGTCAGGCACATACACTGTTCACTGTTCTCACTTGGACTGAGAGGTGTGGACGTATAAAGCACGAGTGAAGACTTAGCAGGGAACAAGGGAGAGAAATGCTAGCTAGGTCATTTCAAAGCAAAGACCTTGAAACTTTCCCTTTCCGGAACTCCAGCATAATTTGGAAACATAGTCGACTCCCAGCTGAATCTCTTCTCTTTTTTTTCTGTCAAAATTCAAGGCTACTCTTCACATACACACAGAGCTGCTCTTTCTAACTATTGTTTTATTGAGAACCATTACAAAAAGTTCAAATAAAAGCAGTGGTATACAACCTCGCTCCAACTGATTTAACAAACACTGAACCATAAATAAATATTTTTTTCATATACACATAGAAACAGGTACCACACAGTCATTTGCAGGACAGATTTCTATGGCAAAGATCATTTAGCGTCTCCTGATTACAGCTACATCAAACGCTAGTGCCTCAAAGTGGGTGTGTGATTCTCTTATTCTCCAGCGCCCAAAAGCAGAAATAGAGAACTTGCACCCCCTTCCCCAATTTTCCCAACTTCAGAAACTTTCTCCCCCCACCCCCAACCAAGCCAAGGACGACGAGTGACCTACAAATTAAAGTCACATTTGAAGCTGTTTAATAGGTGTGTCCTGAAACGCCTGTGCTTGATCCAGAGTTGAACCTGTGTTCAGAGAGAGAGAGAGAGAGAGAGAGAGAGAGAGCATCCACCTACCCACCCTCCTGCCATCTCTATCCTAACACTTGCATACCCACTAACACACCACACACACACACACACACACACACACACACATACCCTCTCCCCATAAATTTCAACACCTGGTGCCAAGAGTCCTTTGCGTGGGGCAGAGCGGACACATCCAGGTTTTAAGTGCCTCTTCATTTAATTTCATCCTCACCAGCAATAACCTGGGGGAGTCACTTACCCCCCCACCCCACCCCACCCCACCTCCCAACCCCCATATCACCCTCTCCCTCCCTCCTTCTCTTTCTCTCCCTCTCCACTCTGCAAACTGACTTTGATATAGCTCAGGACTGCTCCATATGCAAAGCGGGGCTGTGGCGTGGCAACGCCAGCCTGTTAACATACGCCAGTGAGCAGAATGGCGATGGCAGCAATGCTGAAGCCCTCATCGACTACCAACTACCCCCTCTGTCCCCCCCCGTCACACACACACACCACACACACACACACACACACCACACACACACACACACACACACACACATTCTAAGTGCCACCCCACCCCCTGCCGCGCTGTGCAGCAATGAGAGCTGGACGCGTGGGTGAGATGGCTGCCCTGGGGCAGACAAGCTGTCTCCCAGCAACCACTGATAAGACCTCTCTCTCTCTCTCTCTTTCTCTTTCCTTCTCTCTCTCTTTTCTCTTTCTCTCTGTTTCTTTCTGTCTCTTTCTACATACAAATATATGACTGTGTGTGTGCGTGTGTGTGTGCGCGTGTGTGTGAGAGAGAGAGAGAGAGAGAGAAGAGAAAGAGGAGAGATGCCTCACAAACCTGGTAAAGGACCACCCACCCACACCCACACCCCCCCCCCCCCCACACACACACACACAAACACAAACACACACACGCACCCTGCTCCCTCTGTCAGAGAGCAACAGCGGTAGCAGCCGCAGTTAGATAGCTGCCACACCACTCCAGGCCATTCAGGAGGCTGGCCTAACTACTGTCCTGATAAACTTCGCCGGCTGCATTTTTTCACCCTCCTCCACAACCTTATGTCCCGCCACCCCCACCCCCACCCCCACCGACCAAACCCCCTCATCATCCTATCCTAGTGCCCCCCTAAACCTCTTCCTCCCCAATCACAGCACACAGTGCTGGCTGGCACTGTTTGAGTGTCGCTCGGTCCCTGACTGCGGGCGCTTCTGTCAAGGTAAGCTAAATGGATTAGAGTTCCCAGTAGAGTCAAATAACACGGCTCTAATCTGAGAGCATCACTGGGGATGGCTTGGGTTTGGGGGGAGGTGGGGGTGGGGGAGTTGTTGATGATACCGGGAGGAGCTACTCCAGAGGGTCTGGTTCTGGGGATGGGGAGGAGTAGGATATTTGGGCTGGTTATAAAAATAGCTCAGTTAAGTGACATCAGAGCCCAAACAAATCTGTAGATGTTTTTTCTGTCATTTTGCCTTCTAAGTAAATGATATCTGAAGCAGAAAAAAAAACAAATGTGCTTGACTTTTGAAATAACCTGAAATTAGTTTCTCCATATAAAACAACTCTGAGTGATCAGCACCAGAACGTTCCAGAAAAAAAAAAAAAAATATATATATATATATATATATAACCGTAGAAATCAAAATTTTCTACCAACTTCTGTGCGAGGAGGTAATTTGCAGGGGGTTAAAGAGAAAGTGCGTTGGGTGTGTGTGTGTGTTTTTTTTTAATGGCTTCCCATAATGGCATAGCTACTCGCTATGCATGGTGTGCTTACTGTAGCACAGCAGAGAGAGAGAGAGGGAGAGAGAGAGAGTCCATGAGTTCAGGGTGATTTGTGTGCAAGCGGGACGGCGTGAGTGTAGATATTTGTAGAAGACACAGCAGGGTGGATACGCACAGTGGGGATGTGCCGTAATGTGTGTTTTGCTGTTACAGTATGTGCATAAGCATGTATGCAAGTGCCCAAGTGACAGAGGGAGGGAGAGAGAGAAAGGGAGAATGAAGGAGAGAGAAAGAAATTGAGGGATGTATGGATTCAATATTGAACAACATTCAACGATTAACACTTTGGCCTGTTTGAAGACTTTCAAAACATGTATGAGTATCGTATGTGTTTATATCTTGTTGTGTGTGTGTGAGTGTGTGTGTGTGTGTGTGTATGTGTGTGCATGCTAACACCTGCCCAAAGCAATCTTGCAAGGCTTAAGGCCGTGCTAGACCCTTACTAACACTAACCCTAACACTCGCCATCCCACAATATGTCTTTCTCACTAGCAGCCTGCTAAGCTTGTGAATATTACAGCTCTGCTGGGATGCACACACACACACACACACACACACACACACACATGCAGAGCAGGCTATGTGTAAACATCACCCATACCAGCATTACCAGGGAACACGAGGTGACATCCACCTCCACACCTTGCACCAGACCAAACAGTAATATTCAACAAAGCTACAAATCCTCTTACTCATTCTCTCTCTCTCTCTCTCACACACACACACACACACACACGCACACACCCACACACACACCATCAAAGACCCATGTTATTCAGTGACATTTACCAGCCGTACAGGATGCTGTCATGGCGTGCAGCCACTGGTTTCCTTATTGCACCCTGACGGGAGGGGACAGGGAGTAGAAACAATGCAAAAAATGAGAGGATTTTAGCATCATCATATGCCTCTAGTTGGTCTTTTTTTACCGCTGTTGTACAGACACAGACACAGACACAGAGGTGTGAGATGGAAAGCAACCATACCAGCTTGGAGCTGTTTGTTATTACTCTTATTCTTTTCCTTCTCTCTCTCTCTCTCTCTCTCTCTCTCTCTCTCTCTCTCTCTCTGTCATCCCCCACTCTCTATCTATACGTATCTTCCCCATCCTCTCTCCCTCTCTCTCTCTCACTCACTCTCTCTCTCTCTCTCCACTGATCTTCTCTGCTGGTCTATTTAATTAGAAGAGAATAACTAAACAAGAGAAAAGCCCCTAAGGATTGTCATTTGACCAGCATCCAACCACATTCCAACTTTATGGCCGCTTGCATGCAGCAAAATATAAATAAATAACTCAAAACTCTGTGGTGCGGGCGGGGGTGTCGGGGCTGGAGAAATAGTCCCCAGCAAAGATGGCAGCCCACATCCTGAGCATATGTCGTGCAGCAATAACAACAAAGCGTTATGGCCGTCAGGAGAGACGCCACACCCGTCCCCCGCATGCCTTAACGGCATTCTAGGGAGGGTGCCGGGTGCCGTGGCAATGCGGTATATAACCGCCAGTGACAGTGTGCATGGGCCTTTGGTGTGCCATTTCAAACCATAAGCAAATTAACAAGCGCAAAAAGACACCTGTTGTTGCGTAAAGTGTTGGGGAATTAATGACTAAAGGGTGGCAAATATGGAGGAGGGAGATGGAGAGAGAGAGAGAGAGAGAGAGAGAGAAAGAGAGAGATGGGGGAGATGGAGAGAGAGCCGGAGGAGGGAGAGATTGGTGAACGGAGAGGCAGAGAAGGAGAGGGGCAATGGAGAGAGAGAGGGAGGAGGGATGGAGAGAGAAAGAGAGTGAGAGGGAGAGAGAGGGAGGAGGGATGGAGACAGAAAGAGAGTGAGAGGGAGAGAGAGAGAGACAGTCTCTCCAGGGAGATAGAGGGACTTCAAATTTCAAAACATTCTTTATGGTGCTCTGGTTTGTTCAAAACCAGCTTTGTTGTGACTGGTTGTTGATGTAGCAACAGAATGTAATTAGAGGACAGACTGAAAGGGACACACAAGCGTGAGCCCACGCAAACACACACACACGCACACATACACACACACAGATGCAAAGGGTAGACCTTCACGCTTCATCAAACGAATGATGCACAATCCCTCTTAGTCGAAAATGGAAGTGGTGTGTAAGGCCCATACAGCCCACACCACCACCGCACACACACACACACACACACACACACACACATTCCATTTTTTTGAAAAACACCCCTAATAAATCAGACCCCTCTCTGGGTCTCCTTACCACTGAGATTGCTGATCTTAAGAGGAGAAAAAAGGGATAACTAATAATGTATCAGTAGAAAAGAAACCTTTCATCTTCAAATGGCTCTACTCCGAGTCTAAATTGGGTTCCTAATTTGATCAAAGAGTTCCACGGAGCAGCAGATCTTGCTTGGATCTTGTCTCTCAAAGTGTCTCCTTCCCTTCAGAAAGCCACACACACACACACACACACACACCCAAGCAAATGTCTGACCTGCTTTTAACACACACCATAGATACTGTGGCTAGATACGGGACATCTGATGGCTGGTCCTTTTCCTTTTCTTAAGATGCCTACATAGACTGGAAGCCATGTTTCCTCCTTGGCCTATCCAGCCGTGCTGGAGATCGGCTGTCTGCTCATGAGCGAGGGCGAAAGGGACGGTCATCAACCCGTCTATGCAGCTCTTCAAAACCCCATTAGAGGGAGATGGAGCAGCCCAGGGACAGAGGCGTGGGAGCGGGCGATTCCCTCTGGATTACAACCCAACAGGTTGTGTGGGCTCTAGCCCCATCTAACCCTCCCCCTCCCTCCCTGTTGCGCCGGCCTGGCATATTTACCCAACCTATTGGCACGACTCGTCTGAAGAAGAAGGAGGGGTTGTGTGTGTGTGTGTGTGTGTGTGTGTGACGGGGGGGGTTTACTCTGCTGCCAAGGCGGAGATTTGTGACTGCTCTCTCCCCCTCTCTCTCCCCCTCTTGTCCCACCCTGACCTTCCCCCCGCTGGAGGGGAGGCCATCTTCTAATTAGGCGATGCATCTGATCGTCATTAACGGCAATGAGATAATGAATCACTGACTGCCGCTCCTTTTGTTAATTTGCTGTAACCAAGCGGCTAATGGGTGTCAAAGCTGACTGATCGCGCCGATTGTGCCGATTTCTAATTGCAACAAAACAATTTAAGAGCAGCCCCCGGATTATTTATCTGTGTGTTGCCCAATGCACGAACAACAAGGAGATATGCAATAAGAGAGATGAAGACAGAGAGAAAGAAAGAGAGAGAGAGAGAGAGAGAGAGAGAGAGAGAGAAACTTTGAAAAGAAAAGGAGGAGGGAAGTTAGCAGGTAAGGCTGAGAGGAAATGGAAGACTGGTGTTTGGAGGAAGAGGAAAAGATATCGTTTCTCATTTGCTGCAGATGAAGTGGAAGACATCACTGAGCATGGGAGGAAGTGAGAGACACAAAGCAAAAGAAGAGGAGGGAGAAAGAATGAGTGAACATGAGATGTGAGGGTGGGAAAGAGAGAGAGAGAGAGAGAGAGAGAGGAAGAAGAAGAGTCAGAGAGATATGGAGATAGTGCCTCCACATTATGTAGCCCCATGGGAAATCTAGACATGCTTCTCATCACTCTTCCTGCACGCGCCTGATGCAGAAACACACACACACACACACACACACACACACACACACACACACACACACACTCCTCTCCGCTTCCGCGTGGGTGTGTGGAGTCTTTGGCCGCACCTCGCCCGAGCGGCGCGATTAGCCCTGCCAATGAAACACCTTCCCTGGCTGCGCCTGCCCTCCCAGGTAAGAGGAGCAGGGATCATATGGATCATAATAACAGCCTCGCTCATTTGTTGACTTCATCGGCTAATCTGTGTTTGTGTGCGGTGTTGGAGAGGGTGTTAATATACGCCTGTGTGTGTGTGTGTGTCTGTGTGCGCGCGCGTGTGTGTGTGTGTGTGTGTGTGTGTGTGTATATGTTTACACCCCATCAAATTATTCATGCAACCACGCCACTGTTAATGTGCATTTACGAGGAATTTGGTATTCACATCAGGCGCGTCTGTGGTGTGTCCTCCTCAACACCCGCCCCGCAACTTTCGAGCCGGATAGCTTTTACTTTAGCCGTTTCTTATGCTAATAACACCCCCACCCCTTCCTCCTCCTCTCTTCCTCCACCACCACCACCCATTCCCCACCCCCACCCACACCCCACACCCCTCCACTCACACACATACATACACACACACACACAACACACCCTTCACCCTCCATCCCTGGCCTCTGTGTTTGTTTATTTTGCTGAGCGAGCAGAGGATAGCCGCAGGCTAGTGGGAAACGAGAGGCAGAGGGAGAGAGGAGCGGAGCGGTGCAGACAAGAGGAAAAAGAGAGAGGGAGAGAGAGAGAAAAGAGAAGAGAAGAGAGAGAGGGGGATAAAGGGGAGGAAATGGGGGACTGGGAGGGCTTTGAAGGACCAGGGCTGGGATGAGCCAAGGGGCCGGGATGGAGAGAGGAGGGAGAGGGGGAGGGGAGGGGGGTTTCAGGGGTTGGGGGGCCGTAGGGGCCGAGGGAGCGGCCGCTGGCACGTGCTCACCTTGGGGCTGGGCGGGCGGGCCTGCCACCCCTGGGAGGCCTCCCGGGCCAAGACCTGAGCCTTGAGGAGGTCGACGGCACGCAGCATCCAGCCGTGCTGCCGCCGCACCTGCCGCTGCAGCTCCTGCCACTGGTGCGCAATCATCTGCAGCATGTCCCGCAGGCCTGACAACACACACACACACACACACACACACACACACACACAGGCATACATGAAAGACTGAACAACTATATAACCATACACACATATAGAAGAACAGATGAGCAAGGGCAGACATACACTTACTGAAATACACACATACAAACACCCACACATACATATACACATAAAATTTCACCACACACACACAAATATATCAAGTGTATCAAATACAAAGCATGCGCTCACACACACCCTAATACCCTGACAAATCATACACATACATTATGAGCACTAACACACACACACACACACACACACACACACACACACATCTTGATACATATAGATATTAAAGTAGGATTAGGGTTGAAGTGGGAGAGGATAAAGGCAAATCACCTCCACCCCTCCATTACTGCTTTCTTCCACTTCCCTCACATCTCTTTGTCTTCTCTCTCTCTTAATCTCTCTCTCTCCCTTTCTTTTCTTTCACTCTCTCCCCTCACTCTGCCCCTCCTATTCCCACGCACAAATTCCCCTAAAGTAGTCATTAATGGTCCTTTAATGTGCTCATATTTATCATGCTCTCTGTTTTAACGATCAAAAGTAACAAATGCACACCAACACACACACACACACACACACACACACACACACACACACACACACACACAACGACAACACAAGCAGGCATTTCATCTTGAACCACACTGCTGGAACTAAATAAAGTATTTAGCAGCGGAGCTCTAGACACAGTGTTCTCTTCCGTTCATCAGACATTTAATCACATACAGCGGCAAAAGAGGACTGTTACTGAAACATGGCTGACAATCATTTTATCTTTTTATTACATTTTTGTTTTTGTTTTTTCTTTAAAACATCGTTCATAACCATACCTCGACATACAGTAACTTCAACATCACAAAGACATTCTATTCTAACACACACAATGGTGTGTTCAGATGAATACATGCTTTTGTATGTGTGTGTGTGTGTGTGTGTGTGTGTGTGTGTGTGTCAGAGGGGTTAATCCTGACGTGTTCCTGTGCACAGAGGCTGGGAGGGCAAAGCTCATCTCATCTCCTGTGCAGCCTCTCCCTGTATCAGCCTGCCGCCTGTGATTTTACCCAAATCCTATTTGTTCAGAGTAATTAAAAGGCATACATTAAGATAAATAGAGGAGAGCACGATGTGACCCCACTGTGCTGGTTCGCAAACACATACGCACACACACACACACACACACACACACACACACACACACACACACACACACACACACACACACGACACACACACAGACTGACAGAAAAACACACACATACAGATGAACACACACCCACACATGCCTGCACACGTACACACAGCGCACAGCGCATACACACACAATCCTATCTATCTGTCCCTCAACAACGTCAGCTGCTCATACCTGTGGAGACAACACATGAACCACAGAGTTGCTAGGAAACCAGGTATTAACCAGAGCGAAAGAAAAAAAAGAGAGAAAAAAAGAAGAAGAAAAAAGAGCCAGAGGAGATTTCTGCCTCTCCCTGCGTCTCCTGCCTGTCCAGACCCTTCTGTGTTTGCGGGGGGGGAAACTGCTGAAGACAAGAAAGTGTGTATACTAAAGCAGAGAGTGTGTATACTAAAGCAGAGAGCGTGTGTACTAAAACAGAGAGTGTGAAACAGAGAGTGTGAAACAGAGAGTGCGTGTACTAAAACAGAGAGTGTGAAACAGAGAGTGTGTACTAAAACAGAGAGTGTGTGTACTAACACAGAGAGTGTGTGTACTAACACAGAGAGTGTGTGTACTAACACAGCATTGAGCTGAGAGGATGAGCCATGTACAAGATGAGAGGGGGTTTGCTCCAGTGACTCTGGGTGCTCGAGATTTGCAACTCTCACCCTACTACACACACACACACACGCTGTATAAGCACACACACACACACACACACACACACACACACACATACACACATACACACACACACACATACACACAGACAGACACACACCATCTCCTAGGGGCCATCTGCATTTTTAATGGTGGGCAGCTCAGCAGCCAACAGAGACAGCCAGAGACGACACACATGCATGCAAACACACACACACACACACACACACAAACACACGTCCGTGAGCACCCAGGAGGGAGGTCAGCCGAGCGGATTTACTCCATTTGCTGAGCGCACGGGCCGCTGCTTCAGGTGAATGAGCGGCAGGATGGAGTGGACACCATGGCCTCTGACTCCTGAACCTGCTGTTCTTAATTCTGCTTCACTCTTCAAACACATGAGTACACACACACACACACACACACACTATATAGTACTCACATCCCCATGTACACTCACACATACATACACACACCCACACAGACGCACACACAGCTCCATATATTACATACACACTTCCACACCAAAACACACATCACACGCACCCATGCTCTCAGATATCCAAACACCTCCACTGACCTATTCCCCCCTAACTCTCTCTCTCTCTCCTTCTCACACACACACACACACACACACACACACACACACAGCTATATGACCACCAACTCCAGGAGAAGTCGCCGGAGAGTAAGAACAGCTCCGGGAGGTTTAGCCCAAAAACCCAATGCTAGGTGGTGTAAATAGTATTTGCAATGTTACGCATGCAATGCAATAGGGGGCAAGAGGTGTGTGAACATGTGTGTGTGTGTGTGCGTGTGTGTGTGTGTGTGTGTGTGAAAACTGAGCGTGTGTGTGTGAGCATGGGCGAGGAGAAAGGCGGCATTCGGCAGGCATTTCAAGATTTATAAATTCTGAAGGTCAGTATGTTAATGTAAAGATTAATAATGAATGCGAGACTGGGCCAGGGGGAAGATTGTGTGTGTGTGTGTGTGTGTGTGTGTGTGTGTGTGTTCATGATCAGCGCCATACCTGATTTGTGGGAGCTGATGACTTCCAGCAGCTGTCGGCCCTCTTCCAGCACCCTCTCCTTCAGGCCACTGTGGCTGTCCACGCTCATCTTGAAGCTCTGCACAACACAGGATCGTAGACATGAGTACACACACACACACACACACACACACACACACACACACGCACACACAGGCACACACTGCTGATACACACAGCTAAGTGGAACCATTGTGTTACAGTTCCACTTCTACACGCATACACATACATACATAATTTGTGTTCAAATGCACATAGCTGTATACAGTACCAAACAAACACAAAGGACTGAGGTATAGTCTTGAGCTCCTTCTCTCACTCTCTCTCTCTCTCTTTCACACACACACACACACACACACACAGACACACAGACACACACACAGACACACACATACACATACACACACACAACTCTTTGTTGAAAAGATAAAAAGATACGTACACCTCCCCACACTCACGCATGGCATTTGGCCTGACACATCCCAAACAGCAGAGCAAATACACTCACACAGACTTAATCTCTGCCTCATACTCACAGACATGAACACACACACACACACACACACACACACACACAGAGCATCTTTCACATAGGAACTCACAAGCAGTGACACAAAATGTATTCATGCATGCATATTGCATGTCCACAAAGCGTCTCTTTCACACACACTCATGGCCACACATGTATACACACACACACACACACACACACAACACACACCACTCCTCACTCCTTTAGTGAAAAATTGAGTGGCAAGTGTAAGCATGGGAAGCAGTGCTTCTGAGACACATTAGAAATGTTCAATCACATTATCTCCATGCACACACACACACACACACACACACACACCACACACACACACACACATCACACAACCTCTAAACACCCTTCACACACTCCCTCCCTGTGTTCAAACACACATTATTCATGGCAGACGATCTCCCCTGTGCACGTCTCACCACATTGCTCTCAGCACCCTCTGTCACACACACACACACACACACACACACACACACACACACACACACACACACACACACACACAGTATCTGTCAGTGTCAATCCTGCTCGTCCCTCCACATACATAGCAGGCTGTAACTGCAACTCATGCAACCCATTCAGCCAAGGTGTGCTTTTAGTCTTCTGGCTCACCAACATTCACCAGCAGGTATTGAATTTTGTTGATTTTGCATTTTGATTTGATACAATAATAATTATTATTATTATTATTTTCAATCTTATTTTATTTTTCTAATTGTGCCCGGCAGAATATGACCTTCACAATTCATGCTTTTTCACCTCTCCTGGGAGTTCTCCACCCATCCCCTACTGTTCAACCACGAGGGAGAAACACTTCTCCCTTTTCTCTCCCTCTCTCTCCCTCTCTCTCTCGCTCTCTCTGTTTCTGTGTGTCTCTCACTTTTGTCTCAAAGGAAGTCCATCAGACACCCACCCTGGAGCTGTGCAGCGTCTGATGTTCCCCCCAGCTTATTATAGTGAGATGTCTCTATTTCCTCATCATTCTTCTATTCAGAAGGAGAAAAAAAAAAAAAAAAAAAAACGAGCATCTGCCAAACACGGTCTCTTTTCTTCCTCGCTCTGTCTCGCGTTCACTCGTTTCCCTCGCTTACCGCCCCTCCATCTCCCACCTTCTGCTAGCACTCTCTCTTGCTCCCTCCCTCGCTCGCTCTCTCTCTCTCTCTCTCTCCATCATCCTCTATCCCTCTCCCCCCTTTTGAAATGGGCGCTGCCTTCTCCACAGAGGCTGCTGAGGAAAAGGGGGATGAGGGAAAGAGGGATGGGAAGGGGGGGAAAGAGAAAGATGAAACTTTCATGTTGATTGGTTTTGATAATACCCAACGCTCTCGCTCACTCCACACTCTCAGCAGCCTCTTCAGCCGCAAAGTGAAATCACAAAGTAGAGAGCATTATCCTGAGTCCTGAAAGAGAGAGAGAGAGAGAGAGAGAGAGAGAGAGAGAGAAGGATGGGGGGCAGGGAGCAAGATAGAGAGAGAGAGAGAGACAGAGAGAGAGAAGAGAAGGAGGCAAGGAGAGAGGTGGTGGGGGTACAGGAGAGAGAAGGGTGAGGAGGAAGTGGGGAGAGGGGTGGTGTGTGTGTGTGTGCGCTTTTGAAGATGTAACAGTGGTGAGAGGGGGAGGAATGGGGAGGGGGGGGGGGGTTGTTGCTAGTGGTGGTTGGGGGTTGGGAAGGAGGAGTGGGGAGGGCAAGAGGGTGTTTGGGGGGTGCTGAGTCCATGCTCGGCGTCCCAGGGGGGGCCGTGCTGAGAAGGCGCCTAAAGCCATCTTCGCCTCAGATTCCCATCTCCTCAGATCTCGGCCTGGCCTGTTTGGGGCGATTACGGGCCGTTCTGATCTGACCGGCGCAGTGGAGGGGCGCCGGGGGAGCTGCCAGAGCCCATCTCCAGCTCCCTGCCTCGGCCTGCTCCTGCCCCACTGGCTGGCTGGATGGATGGGGCTGTACACACTCGTGCACGCGCACACACATACACACACATACACACACACACACACACACACACACACACACACAGGGGGACGGGGCTGCGTGGAGGCTGATAAAGGGGACTCCATGGTGAAAGCGCTCCCCTCTCATCCCAGCCAGCCAGCTGGTGTGTCAGATCCAGCGGCTGAAGAGGAAGAAGAGGATGAAGAGGAGGAAGAAGAGGAGGAGGAGGAGGAGACGTCGGCTCCTGAATGAGCTCAGCACAACCGCTGCACTCAAAGGGGGTAGTGCAATCAAACCCACCAAGCCCCAGATTCAAACCTGAGATAGCAGAGTTAGCTGTTGGTTAAAGTGCTTTCATATGGGAGTGTGCGAAATAGTGATAATTGAAGAAAGGGTTTCATCTAAAAAAATCACGTCTGTGATTGTACTTCAGGAAAATTATAGTACTGATCTGTGGCATCGGTGTACATATTTAATATTTATGTTTGACCTGATAACTACACATTTTTGTCTAATTCAAATTTACCCAACTTGGACAATAATAACAGTCACTGCAGTAGTTGTTGACAAATCTGTTTATTATTTGCGTCTATGTGACGATGTGACCCACATTACAGTATTTATTTAATATGTGCTTGTATGCAGGGTCCTTTATAATTATTTCCTGGTTTTGGCTAACACGTCCTAAAGTGCACACAGGTTATGTGAACTATTTTGAAATCTGACTGGCTATGTATGTGTAGGCCTATGCTTCATTTCATTTATGATTTATCTTCTGATTAAAGCACATGTTGCGCGGTGAGGGGTGTCCCCTTTCTTTGGTTCCTTATGCAGAGAGTACCGTTAATGAGATGAGTCTAATTGTTGAAGCCTGATTGACTATGAGTGCCTTTTGTATTTAAGTCCCTATGTTGGGATTCAGGGAGGCTCATTCCTTTTATCTCTTGTGTCATTATGTGTTTCACCGTCGGACATCGACATGAGTGTCAGATGTTGCAGTGTTAAAGATTTCATTTCAGCCGTTAGTCGGTTCACGCGTTTTGATTTGTTTGTATTGTCAGTCTTTGTCTTCTCTTTGGTCTTTACTTGAACTTTGTCTTTAGTAATTTAGTGAAAGTTTTTGCATATAGTTTAACACTGGAATTTTGTTTTTATTTTGGTAAAAGTAAAATTATAATTTCTGCACCCCTATTCGTTTTGTGGCTGCGGAGTTTCTCCCTCCTGGACCACGAGGCTACATTACAACCGATCGTCACATTGGTGCGAAGTAGTGTAGCGAAGTGAAGTAGAAGACAAATAAAAAGTTTTTGTAGACTTTGCGAATGACTTGCAAGACACTATGCTGACTCACAGCCAATCACGTTGGCATGCCACTCAGCTCTGTCCAGTGCCCAAAAAGCCCTAGCCGATTCTGCCGTGAGGCATCGGGACGCGCTGAGGCGCCAAATCTGATGGATTGGTTTGGCGAGGGCATTCGTCACCGCTGACAACAGTGGAATCTCAAGAACTCTTATTTATGACCGCTGATATGTGGAAAATTGATAGGCCCCTTCTTCTGCCTTTTAATGTCTCCTCCTCACCAAGTTAAAACTAAATAAAGAAATAAACAAACAAACCAAAACAATAAACTGATGTTTTTCTTCACGTCGCAAGAAATGCTAACCTTTTTAATTATTTATATATTTCATATAGGTGTCTGCATTATGTATCACTAATGTTAAAAAAAACATTCAGAGATATGGCAAGGTTTTCTGAGTTATATATCCTTGTCTGCAATGCTTTGAGGAGTATGAAAAATAAGGAATGAAATCAAGCATTTACACATTGTACCAAGGATATGACTATCATACCATCTTATTAAAAAAATCTTATAAGAAGAATAGGGTGTCAGCTGCACAAAGCCAGTTTGTTTAATTCAAGGTTGTATGTAAGTAATAATGGAATGTGTGTCATTTTTTGGCACTGGGTGTAGAGACCATTTGCAGTTAGAAAGAAAAGACGCAACGCATCCTTTGATAAATCTACACTGTGAAGAGAGAGGGAGAAACCTACTACCATATTCCCATCTGCCTTTAGATTTATTTTTTTCATTCCAGGCAGACAGAGAGAGAGTGAGAAAGAGAGAGAGAGAGAGAGAGAGAGAGAAACAGAGAGAGAGCGAGAGAGAGAGAGAGAAACAGAGAGAGAGAGAGAGAAACAGAGAGAGAGAGAGAGAGAGAGAGAGAGAAGGATGGAGGTAGGAAGGAAGAATCCAGAAGACTGCTTGACAAGTACATTTCCAAAGCGTTTCACATGTTGGTTATTGTGAGATGGAAACTCATTAAGGTTGCAGAGTGACTTTGCCAACGCGAGCGAGAGCACGGCAGTAATAAGGTTCACTTGTCTCGCTCGATAAAAGCAGCCATGCTAAACACTGCTTTCATAAAGTGCCGTTTGCATCAGCTGCAGGCTGCGTTTTAAGCAGCGATGGGCGATTCAGTTTTATCTAATCTAATGAAGTCGGTGTCCACTGCAATCTGATTGATTGCATTGCATGTACAACAGTATGCAGGTGTATGTATTCATGTATGTTTGTGTCTATGTGTACCTGTCTACATGCTGTGCGCGTCTGTGTCCGTGTGTGTGTGTGTGTGTGTGTGTGTGTGTGTGTGTGTGTTTACACATATGACAGGACACTCTGAGCTTCAGTGTGTGCATTTGAAGAACAACAATGAGGTACTTCTTGTGTTTGTGTATGTATTTATCTTTGCTTGTGCATGCACATGCATGCAGTAAGTGTGTGTGTCTTTGTGTGTGTGTCCTTTATCTGTGACGACTCTATCTATAATGTTTATAGT
>PYXC01000134.1:267500-275000 GCA_015244755.2 Tenualosa ilisha | reverse complement strand
GAGGCCCTCACAGGCCTCTCTCTCTCTCTTTCTCTCTCTCTCTATTTATCTACCTATCTTTCTGGCATAGAGAGAAATGGTCTTTCTTACAGTGTGAGGAAGTCCCTTACAGAGAGGAGTGTCCCTTACAGAGAGCTGTCTGTGCCCTTCTCTGTGCCTTGTTTAGGCTTGACTTCTCTCTGTCTATTCATCCAAGCCTGTTCTATCGCTCTTCTACCTCTCTGTCCTTCTGCTGATAATCATCTTCCTTCTCATCTCATCCCATGTCCTTCTCTTGTGTTCTGTGTATGAATATATCCACTCTTTTTCACCTTCTCTCTCTCTTTACATATGTCTTTCACTTCCTTCTTTTCTCTCTCTCTCTCTTACAACTATTCTAACTCCAAATCCCTCCATTCTTCAAACCTGTAACAAAAACCTCTCAGGCCTAGATGCCTATCAATATCTACACATCTATCCAAACACAACCTGCATCTTTTTTGTAAAATGTCACCCCCCACACCCATCCCCCCAAGCCAGAATAGCAGTGTTAATTAAACCCTCCCTTTCACAAGGTCACCTATGAGCCACCAAGACCAGCACCGAGCACCGCAGATAGATTATACTAGTCAATGGAGATCGATAGACAGCAGCGCTACATGAGTCTCCCCAGGGGAAGGGGGACTGGTGGCGGAGGGTGTGTGTGTGGGGGGGGTTGTGTGGGGGGCCTTGCCACGCATCCTCCCCGCCAATGAGCCTCTCAGCGGAGATGAATATGTAGCCAGCGGTCACAATGCCCACTGGGGCTCTGTCACCTGACAACACACAGTAGGGTGGGGAGGGTGGAGTGGTAAGTGTTGGGGGGGGGTGGAAGGGAGAGAGAGTGAGAGAGAGAGAGAGAGAGAGAGAGAGAGAGAGAGAGAGAGAGAGAGACGAGGAAGTAGAAAACACAGACAAAACGACACATCTACTCATGGTATTAACTCGAGCGAGAGAGGAAGAGAGAGAAGGAGAGGAAGAGAGGTAAAAGGTGAGGACAAAAAACAGGATATGAGAAAGAAATACACACACACACACACACACACACAAGATGACGGGAAAAATACAGGAGAAACCATATGAGACAAGCAAGAGAGACTAGAGGAGAAAAAGAGAGATGATGCTAAACAAAAAGAGAGAGAAGAACAAACCCAACGATGAAGAAAAAGGCACAGCCAGAGAGAGAGAGAGGTAGGGAAAGACAGAGGCTGAGGTATGAGAGAGAAGGAGCAAGAGAGGAGAGAGAGAGATAGAGAGACACAGGGAGGGGTACAAGGGAGATGGAGAAAGAAGGAGGACACAGAGAGACAGACAGAGGTATGAGGTAAAGGGAGATAATAAGAGGGAGACAGAAAGAGAGATAGAGTGAGAGCTAGAGGGAGAAACAGAGAGGGGGCGGGTGGGTAGATGGAGAGGCTTGTCGTGTCACACATGGCTGGGCCCCTGAGACGGCCCTGGCCGAGCCTTCAGCTGCCAGCTGTCTGTTGCCATGAGGATGAAGTCATCTCCAGGGGCCCGCATGCTAATGTAATCAATCAGCTCCCCGCTGTGACACGCATCAGCTCAGGAGCCTCCGCCGAAGCCGCTACCGCTACCGCCACCGCCACCACCACTGCCACACCCATCTGCCTCCCTACCTTCATCCCCACATCCTTGCAAGCCTATACAGGCTTCATGCTGCCCATGTCTGATGGCAAAGTTTTGCCAAGATGGCGCTTTTTCTCTGTTGTTTCTAGCTTGCTTTATTAATCTGTCTGGTTATTTTGAATACGTTGTCTATCCGTCTTAAACATTATATTTAATTCATTGTCTATCCGTTTCAAAGTGTTCTTGCCAAGTCCATTTTTTTGGTCAATCTTTTTTTTTTTTTTTTTCATCCTTTATTCTCTCTCTCTCTTTCTCTCTCTCTATCCTGTCCTCTCGTCTGACTCCTACCATCCAACCCTCCCCCCCTCCATTGAAATTTTAATTTTAATTCAAAGGCAAGCACAATAGTGCTGAATGTGATGTCTCAGGTTCCAGGTGTGATGTCCTTACATGACTTTCAGCACTTTTCATCCTTGTCATGAGCCACACCATAAAGAGTGTGACTGGGACAGAAGAGCCCCAGGAGCTAGCCTGGGGCTAACAGAGGCAAAGGGGACTCACTCCCTCACTCGGGTGGGAGGACTGTGACAGAACCCATTTTTTTGGTGTAGAGTAGAGTAAAGAAAGGGCGTTGGAGGACAGGGAGAGGAGGCTCTCTGTGCATTGCCAGCATGTGTGATGGAAGCTATTATGTTTGTGCGTTTGCACTTATCAAGATAAACATGATTAGTCTGGGTAAACCAATATGCACTAGAAGCAAATTTAAAATTTGCTCTGCAGGTCCATCTGACCATTGTAGCCCATTTTCTTATCATTAAAAACTCAGGAACCAATCACAACCGCTTATCCATCATGGGGCGGACTTTATATGATTCACGAAAGAAGGCATATGCACTACTGCCTATGGTTAAAGTAAGGACATGTATTTTCCTTAAAATTGACCACTGTTGTTTAAATGAAAGTTTGAAAGTGTCAGCACCACTTCCAAAGACTCTGTGTAATGAGTTTAATGTTTCCATTTCACTTAAAATGTCATGCGTATTACACCCCAGGAAATGAGAGGTCAATCACTGGTTGTCAGAGCTAACCTCTGTCTTGACTGATGTGAGTCCAGGCTTACCCAGGCCATCCTACTATCATGTTTCTGTGCATGTAACAAAAAACTAATAAATTATAAATCAGTACATGATACTGTGATCATGTATTAATACTTTACAAACCCACTGACCAAACTTTACAGGCTAGACTTGTGTACTGGCAGGATGAGAATGAAAAGGTGGATAGTGTTGCTATAACTATGTCTGACCAGCAGATGGCACCAAAGAGACACTCCACTACCACACTGCTGCCACATGGGTTCATGTCACTGAAACTCAGAGATTAGCGCTCAACCACTAGGGGAAACTCAACCACACACAAGCCAAAATGTGAAGTGATATTGCTATATAGCAACTATTGTGTTGTGCAGGTTGTTTATCATTTGTGCATCTTGTTTCCAGTGGCTCGCAACGAGGTTGAGGGGAGGAGAGGAAATGGGAGTGGGAAGGAAAAGCGCGAGGTGCGGCGGGGGCATTGCTGAGATGCTTTTCTATTCAGGGGTCGCTCTCGTGAGTTAGCGCGCCCGCGCTAAATGAGCTCCTGGAGTGTCATCCGGCACATTCTCCCGTCTCTCTTCAAATCATCAATTACGCCAGCCGGCGGGCTCCTTTACAGCCTTGATTGCATGTTCTTCATTATTGGGCTAATTGTTTAATTGCTCGTCTGAATTGGAAAGAGAGAGCGAGTGAGAAGGGGTTCTGAGAAGTGCCGTGTCAGCGGCGGTGCCTGTGTGACAGTCCTCCTGTGTGATAACCGTGGAGGAACTGTGTTGGATAAGCCAAGTAGGAAGTGCAGCACTGAATTATTGTATAAAAGGATTAAGATTACAGAGAAGGTGCTCTCGTTTGTTTGACTAATTTGATGGATTTCTTCCTATTCACACAAAACACTGAAGCACTACACTGTCACATCACACTGTCATATAAGCGAGCAGAGGCTTCAACACCCCAGTCTGAGGTGCATTTAGAATGCATGCCATCAGATCTCGTTTGGTGAATGAATATGGAAATGTACAGAAAATATGACTGAATGGATTCAAGTTGATTCTACATAGCCTACAGACAACATTGCCTAAATAATTACTGCACAGATGAAAAAGTAAAGCAAAGCAAAGACTACAATCAAACTAAAGCTCATTTAAAAGTCAAAATCTACTTTCTAATTGCCTGAGGCCAATGGAGTTTTCCAATATTTACAGCAATTTGACAATGAATTTGAACATAATACTGAAATGCAGTTATTGCAGGTGTCAATCAGACTGATTTCCCCTTAATAAACTGCCATGAACATTTTTGACTTTACCTCAATCTTGCCCCAGATGTCCTGGTAGTTGTCCTGATGCTGGATGTCTTCCAGCAGCTGCTGGATCACTGGTTTGCACTGGGCTTCTAGTTTTGGGGCTGGGGACGACGTGGCAAACCTACCCCTCCTCCTGGTCTCTGGGGCACCCCAGCCCACCTCATCCTCTGAGAGCAGGTCACTGAGGGGCCCAGATTCGATACTCTCATCCAGGGATGGGGCAATGTCGCTGGAGGAGGTCGGCGACAAACGCCCCAGAAATGGCTTCTTGTAGGCCAGCACAGAGAGCATAGAGGGCTGGGGGCTGCTGCTGCTGCTGCCACAGCCTCCCTCCCAGTCCTGGTTGACCTCGGTCAGCTCCCAGTCATCCACGTCCTGGATGGGCTCCTGGGTGAGCCTCTGTGGAAGTGCCTTGGCCAGGCTCTCCAGCTTCATGGCCAGCATCTCTGTCTTCTTCAGCTGGGACGGCAGTGCTAGGAACTCGTCTGAACCGTACCAGCGCTCCTCGTTAGGGCTGGCCTCCTCCCGGGGGACGATCTGAGAGCCAGAGGCCCGAGGGACAATAAGCAGGGAGGCCTTGGTGCTGGACGGAGGAGGGGGCACCTCTGGGCTGGAGGTAGACAGGTCCTCACACCCCTCAAAGTCTGAGGGGTTGATGTCAGGAGAGACTGGTAGGGGGCTGTCCGAGTCCGAGTGTGTACACTGGCCACCCTGTGGGGCTTTGTCCTTTGATGGATTAGCAGAGGTGGTATTGTCCATTCGGGGCCCACCCTTGCCTGCCTCTGAAGAGCTCCTTTGCAGGGGTACATGGGCTGCCCCTGGGACCGGAGGCCTCTGGTAAGTGCTCTCCCTGCTCACTTGCAGGTTCCTCTTGTTCATGGCGTTGAGGCTTTCATACGAGTGCCTGGCATTGCTGGGGTACACAGAGTCTAGGTCCAGCCAGAACTTGGATCGGTCTGGAGGGTCCAGCAGGGACGGGGTGCTCCTGCTCAAATCGGCCTGGAACTGTAGGGCATTGGGCAGAGTGGACCTCTGCATACTGGTGTCGGGATCCTCCTCCAGAAACATGGCCCGTTTGGGAAGGGAGGGCTGTGTAGGGGACACCTTGTTACTAAAACTGCCCTGTAGGGGGCGTTTCGAGAGGGCGCTCTCCGCCTGAGGGGTGCCACACTGCATTGCAGGGGCAGGAGTCGAGTCTCCGTCAGTGGAGAGTTTTCTGGGTGTAGGTTTGAGCCCCTCCGTGGAAGTGCTCGGCTGTTCAGCGCTGGTCTCACCGCTCAGGTTCTGTTTGGAGGAGGAGAGCTGCTTGGCAGCGATGGTAAGCAGGTCCACACTCTGCAGGAGCTCGGGAAGATCACGCTCCAACTCGGGGTACAGGCTGCGGGGCTCTGAGCCCCGGCCGTGGCCCTCTTGGTCCTCGCTGGGGCTGTAGTCGCTCAGCTCATAGGCGGTGATGCCGCAGTCCAGCGAGAAGTAGTCCCGGCTGCACTTGATGGTCAGCTGGCCAGAGTCGTCAACTTCAGTCAAAGCGTCCAGGCGGGTCTGCAGAGATGTATTTATTAGACCACAGCTGCAGCCAAGGGTGTGATATACTGTACATTCAAAGTTATGCTCTAACAGAGAGCACATTTAAAAATAAAAGGAAGACGCTCACCATGCAACAAGAGGCTTGAATCACAAGAGGTCTATTTACATAGAAAATCTATGTAAAATTCCAATATATTTCACTGGCATTGCAATAGCATTACTTAACAGTAAGTTTAAGAAGTAGACTTCATTTCACATTTCTTGTTCATAAGGAATGATGACTGATGCAAGCTTACAAGGCAAACAGATCTAATTCTGAGGTGAGCCTGGTTCTGTACTTGGGTTCCTTTAATTTGAAAGCCCTTGCCCCTGACATTATAAACAAGCAGGTTCACACTCATTCACAAAGCTTATGGTGGTTTAGACGATGGGGGACAGAGGTGGTGGTTGATGGTGGTTGAAGTTCCCTTGTAATACTCCCTTGTAACAACTTGCATTTACACAGCCACAAAGCTTCTAAAAATCAGTCAATCTTCTTGGGGAGAGGAGGGTGTCTCACCTCGTCGTGGTCCTGCGAGAAGCCTGAAGGATGTCGGTCTGTCGGGTGTAGTTGCCGTTGGAGTCCTGCAGGCCCTGTAGGAGCCTCTCCTTGAGCACGAGCACGGACACGCGCAGCTGGTGCCAGAGCAGCTGCACGCTGCGGATGTCCACGATTATGTTCACTGAGTAGGACAGCAGCTTCAGGGAGAACTCCGTCTCCAGGAGGGCATGGATCTGCTCCACGTGGTCCGAGATGTCCTCACAGATGTCCTGATGGAGAAATAGATAGATAGATAGATAGATAGATAGATAGATAGATAGATAGATAGAGAGAGAAAGGAGGGGGGGGGTTCAGGTGAAATTCCTTCAGCCATGAACTAATATTTATGAACTGTTGAAATCAACATTACATTTCAGATACAGGGTTATCTTACATGTTTTAGATCACACATATGTCTTATTATGTTACACAGTAGTCCTTTTGAACTGTGTAAGGGTCTTAATTAACCTCCTTCTCACTTCAAAGACCAATCCACAGGTAACAGCCCTCTCAACAGACATGGGTTTAGAAGCCCAAGGGTCTGAGATAAAAACACTGGGAAATGCCAGTCTGTGATTTGCAGGAGATGTGTAATACCAAAGCAAGATGAGTCTGACTCATTTTTTCTGCAACACTACAGTGTTAGGGAAGAAGAGTATGTTCCTTAGTACTACTTCTACTGCTACTGAGAAAAGATTTACTTAATCAGTTCTTTTTCACAGGGAATTGAAATTCCTCTGACGACTGTATAAGTTCAAAAAAGAAGTCCATTAGAGAGTAACGCACAGAGCACGTCTAAACACTGCCAACTGAAAAGGGTTCAAAAAGAATTATACACGCCACAACGTTCACATTCAAGCGCTAAGGTGCAAGACTACACTGACTCATGATGCTTAGTATTGCAACCCGTTGCAATATGTAACCAGTCAACAATTCTACCTTCAAAATTCACTGTTGCAAATCCTAGCTTTTGATGTGCGGTTGAATGTTTGAAGAGCTACTCACATCTCCAGAACTAATTTGCCAGAAATGGACGCAGAGTACATTTACGCCTCAGTTAAAAAAAAAAAATAACATCCCCAGGTCCCTGTGAGCAATGAAAGCAGAAGCACAAAGTGTGCAGCGAGCGCTGTGAGTTCGGCCATGCCTCCTTCTGGACGACGTGAGTCAAGACCACATGGACAGTGAGTAATGACTGAGTTGAACGCAAAACAACAGAGAGGCCTGCGTGATTCAAAACAATCCCCAGCCACATGGCGCTAACATCAGGCACTTGCGCAAAACCAAAACTTTTCGAGATACTGCAGCAAAATCATTTTGCTTTAAAGGCGCATCAACAGGAGCATGAACTAGACAACATCAATGTGAAAGGCAAACAACACCCATCTATC
>PYXC01000134.1:217500-262500 GCA_015244755.2 Tenualosa ilisha | reverse complement strand
CCAAGACGAATGGGCACTGTACTACACCAGCTCCTGTTTCAGACTAAACCCCAAGCCCTCATGACCCAATTTTTAAACCTTACCCCCTGAAGGAAAGTGACCTGATCTTCAAGAGCCATTTTATGACATTACATTGCATATTATATAGTTTATGGCAACTGACTCAGTGCTATATTTGAACTCTCTAGCCCTGATACTCTCTACTCTATAGTACTCTGTAGGGACTCTGATACAAACTAGGCTCAAAGGTTTGAAGACCCACCAACCATTCACCACACACACACACACACACTCACACACACACTCACACACCCGCGCACACACACACACACACACACACACACACACACACACACACACACACACACACACACACACACACGCACACACACTCATCTACCCAGCCCACTCTGGTTCTCTCCAGTGTCTGGCTGTCAGTGTCTCTGTGGGCACATGAGCTGGGCGGTGGTGTGGGGGGTTGCTGGTGGGGGGTCGGCCTGAGATTGTCCACATTCCTGGCGGTGCTGGGATTACATCACTGGAAATAAATGTCTGCAAACAGCTGCTGGACACCTCGAGCTTCATGCACACTGATCCCATTCCGCCCAGCGGGTAAAAATAAACATTTTGGAAGGCGAACAGTAAAAACAGTGCATGTGTGTGTGCTGTGCTGTGTGTGTGTGTGTGTGCGCGTGCGTGTGTACTTGAGTGTGTGTGTATGTGTGTCGTGTGTGCATAAATACACTACACTGTATGTAATGCACGCACTTCATGTTAAGTATTTGCATTCATGCATGCTTTGTCCATGCACACTGGGTCGTGTATGTACTAGAGCAGTGCTTCCCAAACTTTTAGCTGTTGCACACCCCGTGAGACACTCTATGTCCTGCAGAGAGCCCCCTTCACCACAGACAGCTTGCTATAACAATTCATATTTTAGCACAGTTATTGCTACATTATTAAAATGTGAACACATATCACATATATGTAGTGGCAATTTGGTTGTATTGGGATAGTCTGAGCATAAGATCTACTTCTATGTTATCTTTATGCTGGTGAGAGCTGAGGTTTATTCTGTGAACCCCCTAGCACTGATTCAAGCACCCCAAGGGATACTCGTACCCCAGTTTGACAGCTGCTGTACTAGAGTAATGTGTGTGACCCCTCTCTCTGGGAAGGCAAACAGACAACATTATGTGTGTGTGTGCGTGTGCGTGTTCATGTGTGTGTCTAAATACACAACACTGTATGTAATGCACTCCATGTTAAGCATTTGCAGTCATCTTTGCACAGTAGCTTGTGTATGTACTAGAGTAATGTGTGCGTGCGTGAGCGTATGCTTAACAGCCTTGTCTTCTATGGGGGAGGGTGTGGTCACATTGCTTGGTGTCGAGCCTCCCGTATCCTGCCCACTCCAGACATTGTTCCAGGGGGATGTTTTATTTCAGGGCGAGTGTGGAGGGCAACAGTTGTATATGTCTTCCACCCAAACCCCACCCAACCCCTCTCTCACTCTCTCCCTCTCTTTCTCTGGACATTCTACACCCAGCTGTTACTGCATCACACCACACACGTCCGCACCACCCTCCCTCCAACCGGCTCCTCAGATTAAACCTAAATCTAATTTGGAAAGCTGATCCAATTTTGAACTTTCTGAATGTGCGGAAAACATGATACATCTGTACCATGCATCTGACATTTTTTGATTAGTTCCCTAATGCAATCTTCCTCTTTTTGTAGTTTTGTGGTTATGTGCCCTCACAACTGGGTAGCTGCTGTGGAGTTGATGCTGGTTCTGAGTTGGCAAGAATGTGTCAGATGCCTGCTGGGAGTCTTGTGCAATCCAAGTTGACTTTCCTAGAGGCCTTTGCAACAGGCGTGGGCGTGCCTGTGCCACGCCACACACACACACACACACACAACTGCTCACTGCTCACACACTACACTCAGGCCGCTTGGGTCATCTGCTGGATAGATCAGGACATCAAAGGACACGACTGTGTGTGTGTGTGTGTGTGTGTGTGTTTGTGATGGTCACAACCAGCAAATCTGCAGAGGAAAGGTCGAGAGAGAGAGGGATGGAGAGAGAGAGAGAGAAATGGGGGATGAAGTGGAACAGAGTAAAGTGACAGGGAAAAAACAGAGAGATCAGAGAAAGAGAGATAGAGAGAGATAGAGAGAGTAAAATGAACAGAGAGAGGGGGCAGGGACAGGAAGGGCCCAGAGGGCCTCTAAGAATAGATCTAAATAGAATGGAAGGCTGGTCCTCGGCAAAGTGAGTGCTGTTAGGAGGCAATGCCCTTTTATCATTCAAAGGAGCACATATGTACATACACACACTCATGTGCATGACACACTACTTCCTCTTGCCATCACGCTAACGCTAACACAAACACACACACACACACACACACACACACATAGACATTTGCAACATACACACACTATATACACACTACTTCCCCTTGCTATCTCCACTTGCTATATACACACATGTGCACACACAAAGATAGAAGCAAATTTATTCTACTCAACATATGCCACACACACATACAACTATACAACTACTCACTCTAACAGCTTCACAAATGCAAACATATCCAGAGTGAGAGAGAAAAAAAAAGAGGAGAGAGAGAGAGAGAGAGAGAGAGAGAGAGAGAGTGAGAGAGAAAGAGAGAGAGGAGAGGCAGAGATAGTAAGGAACAGAGGACATAAGGAGTGCCTCAGGGGAGATAAGGATGCTTGACTTAGTCTTGAATTCCCAGGACACAGATAGCATGCTGGGAAAAGATGACACAGCAGCACTTCTGCCCTATGTTTAAGACACTGATTTCACCATGAAAAACAGGACATTGCAACGATACCAAACTGATATCAAACTAATATCTTTATGCATAAACCATCACTATTTTTGACACTGTATCTATTTATATAATATCACTGTTAGAACTTTGTTTAAAACAGCTGTGTGCAGACTTGACGTGACAAAGTAATAGTTATTGCATAGCTTGCCCACTAGGTGGCAGACAGATACTGAGCAATGCATGTTTCCAAGCAAACGGTCAAATGCTCAACCCCCTTCCTGTCTCATTTCAACAAGCCTGAGACAGCAAACCAAAACAGTACAAAGAAAAATCCAGATTATGAACACAAGCTATTCTAAAATAATGAAGCCATATAATAACAAAACTATAACCTTATCTAAAATGATACAGATCATCAACACTTCACCAAGTGTTGCTCTGTAAGACCATTATGTCCTCTACATTGCAGACATCTGATATCAGAAGTGTTTGGTTTCTCCATCAGTGTTCATGAATTAAAGGTATTGATTACAGAGGAGCGGATGGCCAGGGCTTAAGCGCCGCTGGTAAACCTTAAATAGATTGAGGAAAGACAGGGCAGATTAAGAGATTTGCTAGAAAGGCAGAAAGGGCAGTGTGTGTGTGTGTGTGTGTGTGTGTGAGTGTGTGTTTATGTGAGTGAGTGTGTTTATGTGTGTGCTCTAGAAATACCAGAGCTGGCATAAGCAGACATCTTATGTCATGGCCAATGGGAAAAACAAAGGGTAGCAGATGAGAATGAGAGTAAATGTTTGGCTGAATAAGGAATTGTAGCTGTTCAAACGCTAGAAGCAGAACACTGGGGACCTTCAGCAGATGCAAAGAGCTCTGAAAGTCAAGCTGAGTGTGCCTCTGCCTCACTCTCCAGAATCTAGGCCATGATTCCGCCTCTATTTCTGAGCACAATTTGTTGCTGATGTAATGTCTTAATCATGACTGCAGCAGTTCTGTTACTGTCTGAGTTTTGGAGGAGAGAATATGCAGAGCCCCCCTTCAGAACACACACACACACACACACACACAGTCAGACACACACACACACACACAGACAGACACACTCTACGTAGGCTACACTGCGTCATTGTCCCGTGAGATTTAGCAAAACAAAGACATCAGTCACACTCTGAACCCGGATCTGGATTCAGAAGATCACGTGGTCAGGATTCTTCAGACAAACAATGCCTCCTCTTCAAGAGGCCCAGAGATAGGTGGTGATTTACCCCCTTTTTTAAAAAAAAAAACAACAAAAAAAAAACAACACAAGCTCTCACAGACAATTCATCTATTCATTGAGTCGTCTACTTTGCCAAATTTAAATAACTCAGTACTACTTAAATTTCTATTTGTTCATTTGGAGGATATTTAAACCAAAATTTACAAAACACATATCACAGTTAAGCTACAGCTTGTTAGGAGAATGAGAGTAAACACCTCAATACCAGTCTTTGAAAAAAGTTCTTAGAGCCAGCTCTAACACATCCTTCCATACCTGTGCATGCATTTTGACTAAATGAAAGCGCTACATGTCAGATGCTCAGGCCATCTCCTGGTCTAGGCGCTGGTAAATACTGCAGCGGCTGGTGAAGTGGTGATTCAGGTCTGTCCTGGCTGAATGTGATCCTTCCTCTAAGTCGCCATCCTCACGGCCATGATTTATTAAGAACGTCCTAAGAGCACTTCTAGCAGCCTGGGCGGCCATGACGGTTATAAAAAGAACCTGACATCAGTCTCTGCGGTGTGCCTACCCCCCCCAAAAGAATCTGTGGCACAGCTGCACTTTTTTGGGAGCAAGCACTGATGCAATTAAGCACTGAATGCATCTGTTTTTCTGCTTCAGTGGACAACTTGAACTTGATTGTTTTTTTTCCCACCCGGCAGACAAGATGTGATGGCAGAGCAGGGTTGAACTGTAATTTTACCATCCCTTTCATTTTACCATCACTGCTTTCAGAATGGACACGAATCCGTCACTTCAGTCTGGGTTACAACACTATTATACCTGAAGAGATTTCCCAGTGTTCAGCTTCTTTGGTGAACTGACACAAACAAGTAGCATCCATATTTAGCTCTGCACGTGCCCAGAGCACGCTGCAGTTGCCCCCATTGCATAACTCAAGCATTCATATTTCATAGCCGAGATGGCTAATTTATGCATTGTAAGGCATGTTCACCGCACAACGCATTTTCACCACACAATTAATTAAGAGAAACTAATGGGAAATGATAGTGTGGTGAAAGAAATGGTTTATTCAGGATCCATGAGCATCTTAAGAAAGGCACAGCCACTGAAGTAAACAGGCTAAGCAAGGATGAGACGCTCCTGGTGACAATGTAGACCCAACGCACAAACAACACAGGTACAACGTCTTGGGGCAGAGGGCGAGGAGGGACACCCCCACGGCCTTTTAAAACTCTTAACTTGTAAAGACGCTCATGAATGAATGATGCCCCTCCGCTAAAGCCACTGAAAGAGAGTTACGTAACATGTGTTCTAAGTTTTCAAGGTCATGTAGAGTGAGTGTGCAGGAGGAGTTAGAAGTGTCTTGAGGGGTCCGCAGCGCACGGAGGAGAGAGAAAGCAGACGTGGAACAAGACGGCTGAGTCATGAGTCTTCACTGTTTAAGGAGACCTCCATACAGTCCACGTTCCATACAGGGCCAAAACAAAAATGTCCAGCACCATATATGAGGAAGAGATCCATCAATAAGCTTCTTTTAAATGCCTGTACACTTGAAACTTAGCTGGACTTTTCCAATGGGCTCTATCAGCACAAAGAACTAAAGACTCAAAGAATAAACTACTGCAGAGTGTGTGTGTTAGCCAGGCTTATGGCACTGAGTTGAGACAGAGCCCAAAGTCTGATAAAACGTCTGTCTGCCTGACTGTAAGCAGATATAAACAAAATTATCTCCTGATTGACTTAATGTAATGTGCAGCGTCACCTCCCTAAATTTAAGCCCAAACTACCTCATTCTTTTAATCTTTGTTGTCTGCTCCACTAGTTTCTGTTCATCCACCAACTTCAGAGGCCAGCACAGCGTGCGTGCAGACACACACACACATACAAGCACACACACACACACACACACACACACACACACACACACACATATACACATTACATCACTGGGGGCACTCATGCCAAGCATGAACCAAGAGGATTAAAAACACAAGAGTACAGCCAGATCAGACGGTGTAATCATTAGCGCAGTGATGATCTGCAAGGCTACGTCATGTCTTACAGAACAGAAGAGGGCTCTGGCACTGAGTGAGTGTTGCTTTTGTGCTAATGTGCTAGCATAGGGCCAGTGTAGGGTTGCTTTGAGAAAAACTGCTCAATTCCTCCATCACCAGACTAAGACTGATTTGGAGTCAATAATATGGGGAAGTTTCCTAAAGGCTGCCTGACTTTGCTGATCCAGAGTCAGCAGCAGCACTGTTGAAATTGAAGTGCTTATGCCCATTAGAGCACTATGTCAATATGCCCCAGTCATGAGGTCACTAATACAGCTGTAAAGAATTCCCAGCAAGTTTGATGCATACTGATGACAAACACTGACCAACCGACCAACACATTTAGAAACATATTGTTGTGGTACATAATTAGTAACAACCTAAGTGGCAACAATATTGACGACAGCGACCATGAAGATGACGTGCTAGGACTCGTCAGCATTGTTTGCTGTTCTACATTTTGACTGGCCTCGTTTCAGATGAGGCTTGGCATGCATTGACCCCACAACCCCCCTACCACCACCACAGATCCACCAGATAGCCATGCAGCCCCTGTGATAATTAAAGAGCTGGTTGATGAGTGTTCCACATTCGCTCGACCAATTCAATCCAATCCCAGCTCACGCTGCTGGTGGATTGATCTGATTGAAGCTCACTTAATCCTACATCACAGATATTCCAAACAGCCTCCGAATGGCTAGTCTCTGCCATGTATTGGTTTGCGATAAGTGAATCTGCATAGACAGACAGATTAATCTTCAGCTGTCCCAAGGCGGGGTCATAGAGGTTCCGATATTGATGTAGTTTACTAGGTTTGTAACATAACGGACAGGAGGCACTATCTTAACCAAGAGAACATGGTAAGCCAACCACATCTACATATGCTACATATTGTATGCTATGTCTGTGGAGCTATGAAACAAACACTCCCTGCGTGCCCGATGATGGTGAAAGAAAACTCTGACAATGAGCAAAGCGTCTTGCACATGAACTGAAGCTATTGTGTGGCAAATGAGAGCATTACAGACACCCAAACATGGATTGAATTTGAATTTGGATTATGTTCATGGTGTTAACAAATGACTCAATTAACTTTAGTTAATTTTTGCTCATTACTTGATTTTGTCTATTATTCCAATTAGGGTGAAAAATTAAATGTCTTCATCCAACCCCTTAGCTGTTCCCTCTTTGTTATTGGCCATGCCCTTCTCTCTGGACCTCTTTGTTCCCTCTCAGTGAATGTCACCTCTTTCAGTTGAGGGCATTAAAGAGGGGTCAACGGTCATTTGGGCGCACCCATGGGAATTCAGCCAACAACATTACCAGGGACCCTGGGCCTGAGGCCGTCTTTGTGAAGTTTGGTTTGAAGACAGATGGTCACTTTTGACCCTGGGGGAGGACCCTGACAATTTCAACAGCTAGAATCCAAGTCTGAGCCAAAAATGTCAAAGAATTGTGGAGCATTTGAACCCTTGCTGGTCCTAAACTGAGAATCACTTCAGAGAGCTGTTGAGGTTTGTCAGATGATTGGTCCCAATATATCTGAACTAACTGATGGATGAGTGTTGAGAGAACTGAGAATTAACTAGTGGTTTATTTCATTATTTCATCAAGTATAATACAGGGAGAATGTCCTACCTTCAGCTGGACCAGATGCACATCCACATGCTTGTTCTGGGAGTCCTGGTGCACAAAGTGGGTGAGATCCCGCACCCTCTGGGTGGTGGTCCTCAGCCAGGTCTCGATCTCGGGCAGGTGCAGCACCACCTTCCAGTCGGCGCCGGTGTGCAAGGGCGGGGGCTTCTGGTACCTGCTGTGTCCAGGGTGAGTGGGCACCTCCTGGGCGAGCGTCTCCTCCACCTCCCCATTACAAGCGCTGGTCCCAGCTGGGCTGGGATCCTCCTCTCGAGGGCTGGGGGTGGGCTCCAGGGTGGGGGTGACAGAGGTGATCATGGGTGAGGCAGCCTCAGTGGCCACGGGCGACACGGCAACATTCATGGTGAGAAGAAACAGTGGCTAAGATCTATAGGGAGGGATTCCTCAGTGTCAACTAAGGAGAGAATGAGGGATAGAGGGATGGAAGGGAGCAGAGGGTGGGAATAGAAAGAGAAAAAGGGAAAAGAATGAGGGAGGAAGAGAGAGAGAGAGAGATTGAGACACACATTAATAAATAAACAGAAACCAGATTGTGTTTAATATATGGAGAGAGGGAGGACAGCCAGCTGGGAAATTTGTAATGCAAATCCACAGGCACAGGTCTCTTTTAAGATACCAGGGTGAATAAATTGGCTGTCATTTCTATGCCAGACAGCTCATATCACAGGAGCTACAAGTCCAGAGGTTTTGCCTCTCTCTGGAGTTTCACTTCACTAGTAGATGCTGAGCACGCGTAAGTATGTTTGCTGTCATTCACTCTCCTCCCCAGACAGTGCTGTATACATTGATAATGTTCTCAAAGGTATAGTGGGTTTCACATGAAGGATAATTCATTTTCATGTTCACTCAGCATTAACATAGAATACATGCACAAGAACTGCACACTCTCAAATATATAATATAAGAATAATGTGTAAACATACAGTATGCATACATGTGTCAGCAGTGAAAAATTGAAAAACACAAACGAATTAAAAACAAGCATCAGCTTACTCTTACGACCTTTTCTTTCTGATCTGCAAACATTTTCATCCCTGGCTGTATATCAGAAATACAACTGTGATTTATGTGTCCTTCCCTCCTCTTTCATCTCCCTTTCAATCTCTCTCTCTTTCTCTCTCTGGCTGAGCACAGACTGTATCCTGGGCTCCTCTACTGAACTCTCCCTCCTTCTTGTTTAATTCCAGTAATTACTGGGCCCATCAGGCTGTGGAGCCTTGCTGGCCTGGACTGGCACTGTTGCTAATGCTCCCGATGTCCCCACAGAGAGAGGCAGATCCTCGTTAATCCATCCCCAGAAAGTGATCCCTTGCTGGCTGCCTCGGACATGCACAGGCCTCTGCCAAACACCACTCACCACCTCACTCCACCCAGAGGTCACATCAGGCTCCCAGTATACACACATACACACACACACACACACCTACAGGTATAGGAGTATACACCACTTTATTACAAGGGAAAAACTGTATAACTTACAACGATGTATCATTTAGGGACACATTACTGTATGTGATAATACGTATGTTGCCTTTTAAAAAAGAATCTCACTATAAGAATCTCACTATAATTTGTATTGTATCAAATGTACCTAGCTACGGATCTGTTCCATATAGGACTCGGGTAGCGATGCAGTAAATCTCATGTCGTACTGAGGCCATACATGCGAGGCAGATGTCTAAATAAAGAGGCTGGCGTGCCAACAGCATGGCAGGCACTGTGTCATGGAAGGTAACGCTGTCACGGCTCGTGTGGAGTGCCACTGTGAACTCAATACGGAGAGAGGGCCAATCAGATTGCAATCACTCAGCAGGAGAGTAAACATAAAGATATGACACGGCTGTAATCTAGGGTTGGGAAAATAGTGAAGTGGGTTATTAAGTAGCTTGTGGTTCATGACTGGAGTAAAAAAAAGCTTATAGGCAGAGTAAGATATGGCTGTTAGCAAACTGGGTTACTCATTGGTCAATGCTCAGTGAATCTATTCCACATAGTATAGTAACTGGTTCTTCCAAGCAAAGACAATAAGTGATCTATATTTAGAGAAAAATTTGAAACTTTTGATTCAATAAGCCTTTAACGTTAGCTCCTACACCAGCAACTTCTAGTTAAATCCAGATGAATTAAATAGCACATCTGCCTTGAGTCAAGCACAAAGCAGCCCAGTTCAAAATCACCAAAAATGCAGGAACCAATCACAATTACTTATCCAGCATCAGACAGACTTCATATGAGAAGCAACGGATACTGCAAGTGCATTCAGTGCATTCAGTTAAACTACTGATAGTATCCATGTTTAAACATATGGATGCGTATTTTCCAACAAATGGAGTAAACAACTGCAGTTAAACCATAATTTGCAAGAGAAATATGTTCCTTGCTCTTTCATATATGATTCCAAGATATGAAGTTTAATGCACCAGTCCAACTTCAATTTTCATCCTGGTTACGTCCCTGGAAATAGAAAGTGAATGAGTGGACTCCAGATTAAAGTGCAGTCTGGGGTTACCTAGGCTATCTTGCAGTACTAGAGATATTCACGAGCATTTCAACCCCTAGCCCTGATGTCCGAGGTCACTCAGTCCTGTTGATGGGAAAAAGACCAATAAAATGTGGTACAACACAGACTGACTAGTGAACCAGCAGATAACACTTGCACTAAAAAGGGCATTAAAACTAACTTTCAGTTTAATTTTTCTTGGCCCGGTTTGCTGTTTGATCTATGTTGTACCTAATTTTCTGATTCTTTTTTTAATTGACAGCACTCAGCAATGGGTTAGAATTCTCTAGAATGTGCCTTTAAGATCACTCTGGATGACAGCTGTGAAGAAGAACATGCCTCACATTTGTACAGTAAATTTTTGCCATAAACAACATACGAGTCACTAATAACAGTTAATTTCATTGCCAACTGAGGCCAATCACAGCATTACATTTGTAAGCAGTAACCTTCCCATCCAACCCACCCAAAACAATTATTCTCTGTTCATAATTATCCTGGTAGCCATTTTGTGATTATATTGTGATTATGAATAAACTGAAAATAATTTGAGCACAAAAGATTAAATAATTTGAAAATCAAAAGTCAAAAGTCTTTTCTGTGACTGCCAGGAAGAGAGGGCAAAAAGGACAAACTACTGTGAAGTCTTTTAAGTATCACATTAATACTATAATGAGCTTAAGCCTGAGTGAAAGTCTGTACGCAACATGGAATCAGACCAATGTTGATACTGTAGTTAAGATTAAGTAAGTCTTATCCACACTTGAAAAAAAAAAGTCTATCTGCTATGTTACAGGCTCCTCGAAGTCCATTTTGCGTCCAAAATCTATTTATGAGATTATAGTTGAATCACCACCAAGATAATCTGTTCACCCTCTGCACATTCTTGGAGAGATCAACCAGTCTACTCTTTCTTTTTTCTCTCTCTCCACTCATTCTCATTAAAAATAAAATGAGTGTATTATTTTTGCTATTTGGATTAGACAGATGGCAACAAACACACACACTCTTTCTCTCTCACACACACACACACACACACACACACACACAGTAAAAGGGTTCATTAGAGGTGAGTCCATGCCACTTTAAACAAAAACAGCTCACTGGATAGGATTAGGAAGCCAACCAGTTAGCGTTTCATTGTCCTGGCAGACAGTGGATACTGTAAGTAGGACTAAATACTGACCCACACACAACACTGAGCTCTGAAACTATGTCCAAAAGCAACCGCAGGGTCACTTTGCAAATGGCCTTTTATAGAAGTCCTTATATGCCTGATTCTGGGAACAGCACACAGAAGAACTGGAATCCTCTCCAGTACACGCTCATGCCCTGTACTGCTTCAGACATTATTCCCATAAATTTTCATCAACTTCTGTCAGCAGAGCCCAGTGTGAAGGTTGTGTAAATTCTTATGAACCAATATACACGAAAGCAGTGGCCTTCCAGGAACTCCGAACAACACCAGGTCATATATTGCACTTTCAGTCTAAAAGCACGCTTGAGTTTCCATAAACTACTGTCAACTTGTTGGTTTGTGCTGTACTCTGTTGTTGGGGATGACTTGGAGTCCATAATAATGTGATATCTGGTATCATTTTTGGCACAAACAATGTCTACGAAGTCTATGAAAAAGCACCAACTTAAAGACACCACCCTAACATAGCACAGTCATTGGCAGGCTGACTCTCCTTTCTGTCAGCAGGGCTGGACAAGCAGTTGTTGCAACACATCACATTGGAGATCAATGGCCTGTGTACAATAGGCTCTGCGCACTGATGCTATATATAATGGGCACTGTACGTACTAATAAAAAGTGATACAATTAGAGAAGTTATGAGGCCAAAGTGGCTTCCTGACATTTATACTTCAACAGGAAATGACATTGTGTTTCCCCATTATTTATCCCTCTGGAGATGACAGAGCCCTAATTGACTCTGAAGCTGATGCTGACACATTGTGCTTCTTAAAGGGCAAAGGAGGAACTGGACCATATCCACTAGTAAATGTGTCTGTCTCTTACATGTCTCTTTCTCTCTCTCTCTCTCTCTCTCTCTCTCACACACACACACACACACACTTATTACCCAGTTCTCTGTGTCGGTATCATATAAGAGCACACAATCGCACATCAATGCGACTATCAAGGGCAAAAAAACGACAATTATTCATGCTGCAGTGCATCTCTCTTCCTTTTCTCTCTCTCTCTCTCTCTCTCTCTCTCTTTTCTCTCCACTCTCTCTCTCACACTTGGCTCCTCAGTTCTCCCTGTGCCATGCTGCTACAACCCCCCCTCCAACCCCCAGCCTCCTGCCATTCACATTCACATGGTCATCCACAGCAGCGACATCGTTGCTCTGTCCCCTGTACAGTCCACAGCCCTGGGCCACCCTAAGGAGGTGCACTGCAGCTGACAGCCTTACAGCCCTGCTCCAGCTAACAGCAATGGGGGCCAGATCACATACCAGACACACACACACAAACACAAACACACACACACACACACACACACACACACACACACACACACACACACACACACACACACAGACAAAGTTACTCACTTACTAGGGCAGAGAACAGACAAACACTCACTGCTACAGGTCCAACAAAAACACATCTCATCCTTCACTCCAAAAAAGGGAATCTGTTCCAGGAGGACGTGACCACTGCTACCGTGGTGCCGCTGCTTTCTAACGGCGCTCTTGCTGGGACACTGCTCCTCTCAACTCCACGTGCTCCAAGCAACAGCATCCATGCCAGGCTCTTGATGACTTAAATATTCCAAAATAGACCTCTCTAGCTCACTTTCTCTCTCTATATATCTCTCTCTCTCTTCTTGTCTTGTGTGTTTTTAGTGTCTGTTCCTGCATCCACTGAATGATTCGCTTGAATGAGTGAGTAACAGTGTCAGTATAGCACAGCCCTGCTCCATGTGCGCCTGTGTTTGTGTAGGGAGGGGGGAGGGAGAAAGACAGAGGAAGGGAGAGGGAGAAAGAGGGATGGAATGAGAGGGGGGGGCAGAGAGAGAGAGAGAGAGGGAGGAAATCCATGCAACATCATTTAGCCCCTCCCTTATCTAAACACTTCACTTTCGTCCATTCCCCTACCTGATTCCAGTTGTGATTGACGATGCTGTGTTCAAGATCCTCACACACAAATCAATGGCCACCAACACCCACTAGTTACAGTTGTCTCTCTTGCTCCATCTCATTGTACACATAGGCTTCTCAAATAGAACCTTTTAAATCATACCCTTTCACTTACTGAACTAAAATATCTGATGGCTTCATCAGACAACTTACAGTGTAATGCTCATGCATCCAGCTACATTTGATGTCAAAAGTTTGCGTTCTGCATGAGGCATGAGGTCTTTATTCTATATGGAACTTTCAAGGCTCATCTCTCTCTCTTTGTCCCTCTCTCTCTCTCTCTCTCAAACTCTCTGTAGTGGGAAGCAGAGCAGGGCAGCACGCCCTGAAGACCAATGATGTCATCCCCCATCATCCCACTCACTTCCTCTGCCCATCAGGATGCCGGCCACAGCTCAGAGTGACCTCATCACACGTGTGAAGCCAGACCTCACTAAACGATCCAGAGCTGAGGCATCGTGCATGATGATAAAAAAAAAAAAATCCCAGTACCGTATATTCACACACATCCACCTCTATGAATCATGCGGTTCTGTTTTCATCACAGAGCAGGTCTCCATCAGGCCCAGTGTTTCACCAGCACAGGCTAAGTGATCTGCTTAGTCACCAACAAATTCAGGTCATGGCAAGGAGGGAATGGAGAGCATGACTCAGCAACTTTCAAAGGAAATGGTTCTTATCAGTTCAAATGACATTAAACTCCAAGTGGACTCTCACTCCTAACATGGCAAATTCATCACACACTTACAGTATGTCGATGAAATTAGAATTATGAAAAAAACAAACTAAAAATCAAAGCTAGCCTATTCATCCATGGTGAGTTAAAAAATGGCAGCCAAAATGAGGTGCTGTTGCCTAGGGCTGGATTTTTTCTCTGTCTATCTGAGGCCCGGCACTTCTCTCAGTTATGGCAAGCTCACAGCAGGCATCACTACAGGGCCAATTTCCGCTGACGCGGCAGAAAAGCACCCCTAATGAGCCACCTTAATTAGCATCCCTGAAATAGGCCAAGTGGCTGCTGGCGGAGGCCAGGCTAGTTGGGGGGGGGGGTTTGCAAAAGCGTGCAGCCAGATGGTTTATGGCTGACGTAAAATCAGTCCAGAGAGATGGGTTAGCGAGTTAGCCGCGTTGCAGGGAGTGGGTGGGTGTGTGGCGGGAGACAGGAGGAAGCGTGTGTGCACTTTACACATGGATAAATCACTGTAGTAAACAAACGCAGCTAGCGCAACTGGTGAGGCTTAAAGGGTTTTGCTAATCCCACTGTAAAAGACTGTAGCAAAGTGTACATGGTTTTCTTTGCCAGAGCAACAGCAAAAAATGTAAATGCTGTTAAACTATCATACAACCATAAACAGAAACCAGATTACGGCTTGGAATGATGGAATCAGGAACCACTCACTGCCATAATTGAAACACATCTGACATAATGCTGACTTACATTTAATGTCCATATTCAAGTTTAATGTACACAAAATAATGTGCTAACAAAATAGCTTACTACACAAACCCTGAATCCCACCCATAATGTATGCAAGCCTTAGTATGCAAGTTCTTATGGGGGTATCACCAATCCTCTTTACAGGATAACCTCTAGCCACATTGCACTTGTCTGTAGCCTTCCTACTTCCTGTCTAGTAAGATTTGACTAAAATAAAACATTCGACCTGTTGTTGCTCCTGGCACACAATCTGGTCTAGGAGCATTGCTGCACACTTAAAGTGGGATAAACACTCAAAGCGCAAGCACTCCAGATTAGAGAATAATCTGTCTCACATAAGTCTCATCTAGTCTCTAAGAGAGTTACACTAACAATAATCTCCTCATAAATTTCAGAGTCTTTGCTTAAAGAGGATGACGGCCGGGCCGTGGCTGCCTCTGAACGGGGTGGGGTGGGGGGGCATCACTATAAGGCTACCAAGGTTACTAGGTTACCATGGAGGCGGCATTCCGACAGCCCGAGCTAAGCTATAGAAGACAAATCACAGCCATGATCGATAGCAGCCGCTGGCTCCATGTTGCCCTATGTTCAACAGCATGGAGGGGAGCGATGGCAAGTAAATGAACATGGGGGTTCTTGGATGGCTTCAATCATGGCTGAGAGCTGGCCCCTAGTTAATCCTGTAATACAGACATTAAGCCCCCTTGCCCCTTCCACCGCACCCTCCACGCCCCCCTAACTGCATTTCAAACCTATTTCCCAGCCACAGTGAGTCATGGTCACGGGTACAGGCTGACTTATGAGAAGTGGGTCTCTCCTCTTTCTCTCTCTCTCTCTCTCTCTCTCTCTCTCTCGGGTGTGTCTGTGTCTGTGAGTCGGAGGGAGATGTGCGCTGAGGAGGACACAGGCGAAGGCTGTGTGAGGTTTGGGAAGCGGAACAGTAAGGCAACAGTTTGCCGTATCAAACCAGCATGACGAAAGCAGCTGGTGGCGAGCATAAAGCTTCTTCACACCAGAGAAAGGAGTGGGCTGAGGTTGAGTGTGAGTGTATGTGTGTGTGTGTGTCTGAGTCTGAGTATGTGCAGGGAAAAACAATGCATGGATTATACTCCCCAGGGCCTGCAGCACATCCCTACTGCATAATTTATCGTTTGGGAGGCAGATATGTTACAGAAATATTGCCCCACCACCACCACCACCACCAAATACACACACACAAGGACACACACACACACACACACACACACACCACACACACACACACACACACACACACACACACACACACATAGGCCCACAGTCAATTCGATCTAGCCCACCACCCACTCCTACCCAAAAGACTCTTGCCCTTGATAAAGTGAAAAACAAACAGTTGATCTGGAGGTCACGCCACGTTATTTCCTTTCACTGAGTGGCTCTGTGTTCCTGTACACTGTTGGCCTTGTGGCTTTTTTAAAAGGGTAACAGATCCACTTGAAGCCGTATTGTTTTTGTCCTCTCTGCATCATCTCATTTGATCTCTTCCTGATATGATGACAGTAGCAGAAATATCTTTCTATTGCAGAAATATCCAGAAGTGAAAAGAAAAAAAAAAAAAAAAAAAACACCAGTACACCATCACACAAGTTCCATAGTATTCCTTCCCATGGTATTTAAATCTGTGATGACTGGCTACAAGTGCCACTGTAGATACCGGATCTGTGAAATATGTAAAAATGAGAATCTATATTTATATTTATGTTCATGTTAGCAGACATTCTTTTCCAGAGCTACTCTTTCCAGTTAGTATGGATGACTCTCCTTTCACAGTTCAGGGCAATAGAAGCTCTCTCAATTAAAAAAGTTGTGTCATTATGGTGGGTAAGATTTTGTATAGGTCAGATTTTATAACATACATTTGTAATGACACTAATATGCTGATAAATTTATTTATCTGACATTTTATGGATCTCACAGACCCCTGGGTTAACTTAACCCTGAGCAGCTCTATATTATAACAGTGCTACAGTGTCTGAATAACATAGTTTGAATGTTTCTTAAAGTAATGTGTGCGTTTGCATGCAAGCCATCATTAAATGTAATTTTGACATGGCTTGATCCAATTCCCTCCCCAGAGCCTGACACAAATGAGAGAAACCTTGGAGGGTTAGGAGATGAAACGCTCAAACAAGATCAAACAGACAAGCAAGAACTGAGACAGAGAGACAGAGAGCTGGTGAAACAGACTCTGCATTCATTACCTTCATAGGTACCCCTACCCCCCTCCTCAGTGTTGGCAGGGTTGAAGCACCCCTGCCATTTCCACCCCTAGTACATACATACATACACAACCCCTCTCCATTCTCTGGAGCTAAACACAGATCCTGGAACAGCTCCCACCGTGACCTTCAGATTCATAGGTCACCCCATCTACAGATATGATGGCTAAAGACCAGAAGTGATAGCACACTGGGATGGATGACAAGTCTGCATTGGCTTTTGCCTCTCTCCTTGTCACAAGGCACAAGGAGAACCTCTCTCTCTCTCACACACACACACACACACAAACACACATATCTAGTATTATCTGAGCAGAGAGTGTCATCTTTACACACAACCTCCCCCCTTCCAGGTCTATTCATAGGGAACAGAGGCATTCTGTACAGAATCAAGACATACTGCTGCCTCAATCGATAGTCTCATCTGGCACACAAAAGCAGTGTGCTGCTACACTAAAGCACTCCTATTAACCGCTTATGGGGAAAAGAAGCAAAACACAACTCTCACAGTGTTTGAGCCTGGCCTGTATATTTTTGGCATGACAGAAGTTTCAGGCCTTGAAGACAGCTCATTTTGAAAAATGTTGCTGATGGTTGTGCGCTAGCTGCAGCTGCTAACCGAGGCTATTCACAGCATGCTCTGCACAACTGCGTAGCGGAATACAGTAACGGTGAGTGCATACGGCTTCACAGTGGGGATGTGTCTGAAAGACAGCATCTCAGCCTCCCCAGAGTCCCTCTTAGCTGAGTCTAGCCCTACAACAGGGAGGGGTTGATGAAGTCAGACCAGACTAGAGCTGAGGCCAAGGCTATACACAGACACGCACACAAAAAGACACACACACACACACACATACACGCACGCACACACACACGCACAGACACGTAGAAATACATACACACACCAACGCACAGTCTATTCACACCCAACCTAACCATCTCTCAACCCCCTACTCTGACTGACCCACAGTAGTATGGTCGTGTGTGCACTGTGTTAGCTGCTGTTCAATAATGCATTCTACCAAGATAATGGTCTTGAACTGAAGCCTCGGCCATTTTGAAAGGAAAAAAAACATCTGTGATTAAAGGTCACAGCAGGATTCAGTTTAGCCCTGTGGAACAAAACAGGGGACTCTTGTCAGGTTAAGGCAGAGAGGGTTGAAGCAGGGTATTCAATAATCTCAAGGTTACATAAAAGTTCTAATGTCAGTATGTACTTCAAAGCATAAGCCCCTGATAGCTATGAACAACATTCAACTCCATTTTCCACTGTCATTAAATTCATACATATGTTGGCTTGTTGCAGAGCTAATATTTCTCAAATGTAAAAAAATAAACCTATGTTTCATCTAAATGGCATCTTACAGTCATGCAGCTGTGATGCCATTTTCCCTCTCCAATATAGTATTACTAAGCATAGAAAGCAGGAAACATAGTAACAGGGAAAGACTGACAGTCCAGATTTCTGCCTCCTACACGGCAGAACACCTCACAGCACTGTGCATGAAACGTGTCTAAACACTGACAGATGCTAACTCAAACACGGATCAAGAGAGGAGGAGGCTGCTCCATCTCCATCCTCATTTCCCAGCTGCCACCACATCACTCTATATGTCAGGCAGCAAGCGCAAATGACCTTAGCAGTTCCGGAGGCTATCACCTGTGCATTATTCCTGAATGTTCCACTCCTCCCATTCTTAAATCAATACTGTGTTAACCCTTGAACTTCATCATCTCACACCGGGCTGAGTGTCAAAATTCATCACCATCGCCAAGTTCATTACTCCTTTTCACAGAGCACATACACCACAAACAACAACAACAAATTAAGGTGTGACACTAATGCTATAGAAACCATCTTACTGATCCCTGCTCAAGATTTATATATCTGTAATCAATTTGAGGGGAGCCTAGATGATCTAGATTGCATTCTAAATGGCATTTCCTACACCTGATATGACAAATACATCAGGATGTAAAAGCCTGGTCTCATACATGATGCAAACTATATATCTTATTCTAATCCTTATGAAGAGGTCTGCATAGTAAGACCGGGGACAAACCTCCTGAGGATGTCGATGGCCGCTGCCACACCCTGAAAGCCTTTTTTCCCCTCGTAATGACTGGTCATTGTGATGGAGGATGGAGTGGTAAGAGAGGGGAGGTGGAGGAGATAGAGTGACATGCCTGCTTGCTGCTCTGCTCTGCCCTGCCCTGCCCTGGGAAATCAAATTTCAGAAGCGGTAGAAAAGGGAGAGGGCAAGCGCAAAAAAATATGAACAAACAAACAGAAAAAAAGCCACCCCACTGCACATGAAAGGGAATGAAAATGAAAAATGTCACGAGGAGATGGCAAGGATCGTTTGCTGTGAACACGTGAGTTCATTCTAATGCCACCCAAACAAAACGAAACAAAAAAAAAAGCCACAAACGCTCCTTAAAACCCTCTCTATATAAGGCATGGAGATGTTGCGCTACAGTGAGCCCGTATAAAGACGCCCAGTGTTGTGTGTTCTATCTCTCTCCCTGAGCTCAGGGCGCTGGGTTATGTAAGGATATCACACAGATTACTCCCTAGTTAACATGCCCCTGGTTATCCGCAAACATGGCTGATCATCAGCAAGCCTCTACCTCAGCCCTCTGCCAGCAGATAGACATTGGCTCTGGGCTTCTGAGGAGCCAACAAGGGGCCCTACAACAGTTTAGTGGGCCCATCCCTAAACAAAGCTGAATGGTACACAATTCTGGGTCACCTGCCCTTCTGTATAGCAAGCTTAGAGAGTAAAGTGTGTGTGTGTGTGTGTGTGTGTGTGTGCGTGTGTGTGTGTGTGTGTGTGTGTGAGAGAGAGAGAGAAAGTGGGAGAGTGTGTTTTTGTGTGTATATGTGTGTGTTTTTTGTATATGTGTGTTCTTTATGACTGAAACAAAAGCAGGCAGCTGAATAGAGGATTGTGGAGAAGGCTTCAGTAGGGGTGCCCTCCACATGCAGAGAGGCGTTAAAAAGGCCCCCACCCCCCGTAATACTCTTCTGTCTCTCTCACACACACACACACAATTCCCAAAACGTGCGGCCTCATCAGCATAATAAAAACTGGGGGTCCCCTGAGAGAGAGAAAGGAGTGGGGGAAACACAGGGGACTCACAGTAGCTTGTTGCCTATTACTCCCACCCAAGCATCACACACACACACACACACACACACACACACACACACACAGACAGACAGACACACAAATACATGCATACACACATACCACCCAGCTGTCTGGGCTAGTAACACATGGTAAGCTAACGAGGCCAGTCAGCTCAGAGACTGCAGCACGTTTTAATGAACTGAAGCCTGCAGACTCAACATCCTGAGGAAGGATGGATGATGACAAGGACCACACCTCACTACACAGCACAGCAACAACAACAAAAAACACAGAACATAAAACTCAGGACAACAGAATGACTAAACCAACCTGCCTGGTCTCTACCTATAGCAGATACCCTGTGAACAAGCGCAAACAGAGGATACTTGCTACTGAAGCAGGCCCTGGGGAAAAGCAGGTTAGCATCTCTGAGGTGTGTCCTCAACAGCCAACAGTACTCCAAGCTAACAGGCTAGCTAACCTTGCTCTAGCAGCATCAGCCCCTCACCCCACCCCAAGCAAACGAGATAGCATAGAAGCTAAATAAGCTCAGAGAAATGGGAGGGGGCTCAGAAGATACACAAACGCACACACACGTACATAACCACACAAACAATAATGGACAGTGGCTATACACACAGTGGTGGGGGAAAACACACACACACACACACACATCCACACACACACACACACACACACAGTTAGCCTTCTTCCTCCACACTTCCTCATAAAGAGGTGGGTGTGGGACCAAGGCAGCGACAGAAAGCATTAGGCAGCACATCCAGACCAGCATCCCCTACCTACCAGCAGCAGAAATAGCAACAATAACAAGGGCAAGAAAACGGTGGGGGGGTGGGGTGGAGGGGCTTCCAGGCCAAACGACGTGGATCCGGCCTGTGAGCCTTGCAGTGAGTGGGTGGGTGGGTGGGCTAGCTGGCTGGCTGACAGCCTGTCCTGCTCGCTTGTGTATGCAGCAAGACCCTCTCCTCCGCAGGCCCCCTTTAACAAAAGCTATAACGGCTACAGTGGCAGGAGCAGCAGCAGCAGCAGCCGGAGCGAGACCAATAGCTGAGGCCGGCCACGGCGGCGGCTCTGCCTTCAGCCTAGCCCAACTGCTCCTGACGCCGTTAGCATCAGGCTACCCCACTTAAAGCCTCAGCTCTGGCTAAAAGGGATTACGGCAAACACGCTTGTGCCTGTGCCCTACCCACGCCTGGGATTTGTGACAGAACCAGAGAGAGAGGGGGAGAGAGGGAGACACAGAGAGAGAGAAAATACTGGAGCAGAGAAATACATTCAAGGACAAAAAAAACATAACAGTACAATAGAGGAAAGAAGCCAAGTACCTACCATTACCCCTCCTTCTAGTCCATGTTTTTTTTTCGTCCTGTTATCCTGAGTGTGCTGAAGGGTGCGGGAAGGGAGGGAGGTGCCTGAGATGAGATGAGAGAGAGAGAGAGAGAGAAAGAGAGAGAGAGAGAGAGGCTCTGCAGGGTTGCCTGTCTCCATACAGTACAAGCCCTGGGCTGGCTGGCTGAAAGGGACGGATGGGGAATGATGCTGCACCTCTCCGAAGAACAGCCCTGTTGCCTTGGAAACTAAGATGTGATGGAGAGGTGATTGCGCGACGTGATTGGTCCAGGGAGGTGTGGTGCTCCCCGGCATGGAGCACAGAGGCAGGGGGGAGGGAGGAGCCAGAGAGGGGAGAGGAAAGGGAGGAGGAAAGGGGAGGGGCTGAGAGGGGAGAGAGAGAGCAAGCGAGCGTTAGAGAGATGCATGTTTGAGAGAGAGATGCGTGTTTGATGAGAGGATGTGGTTTCCTGTTATTTCTGACCACATCGATTCTGCTTCCTTTTCCTCACTCATAGGTAGGTAACTGTTTCAGGAAGCACAGTTAGCTGATGGAACCAAGACTCATCTACAATAGTAAGAACGTTAAGTGTCAGCTACATGGCAGGGCATATCACAGGGGATGTTATCATGGGGCATGTTGTGATTTATTAATCTTCAATTAATGGATGAATAGATTGAATCTTTCTGTTTTCTTTTTTATGTTGAAGTTTATAGGTTATTGGCAGACATCATGTGTTTCCAAATGTATGTATTTCTGAAAAATAGTTAATGGTTTGAGCTTGATTTTTTGTGATTATGACTGACCTAACATCGTCAATTAGGGCTAAACCTATGGAGATGGAGGAGGTTCTGTGCATGACTTAATTCAATGTACAGCAGCTAGGCAATGGCAAAAGAACATGATCATGATCAAGTAAACTGATATTGATCCTGAATACATCTGTGAAAATAATTATTAAATTTAAATTATGCTGTTTTCATAATAGTTATAATAGCTCATAATCTAGATTAATTAACTAATGTGATTGCCATAAAACCTGACTATTATCCAAAGGTTCCAATATTGATTTTGCTACGTTTTCTCAAGAGGGAGGGGGTGGGTTGTGGGGAAAACAATTAATTCACTCATTATTTTTTAATCCTCTGAAATCAAGATCTTAATGTTTCCCATACACTGACTGGACTATGGTGGCCCACAATGGACACAAAGTTGTATTCAAACCAGCGGGAGTGTACCACAGTGTGCAAACGCACACCACCATAGTCTCATCATATTTTGTGGGAAACACTGACATCTTGATTTCATTTCTTGAGTAAGACTGTGATTAATACATGGATGAGGTTAACATGTGAATGCAAAAATGCTTTTTTTTTACATTTCAATGTGACGATAACAAAAATAACACAGGTCTGAATGATGTAGAAAGTGCTATCATATCAGTCTAGACCTCTGATCAATTTATTTACAAAGTGTAGTCATCAACAAATTATTTTAACTCCTCATAGAATCTTGGTTTTGAAGTAAAATGAATACTCACAGAACAAAGCAAACCTTCTCTATCATTCACACTAGATGGCAGCATGTGTTCTGTAACATCCCAACAGTTCATTCCTCACCCTGTCCTCTGCTGTACATTCAGCAGAAACTTTTTTCCATTCCATTTTTACATTTTAACATGCTTCCACTTTTTATTCATTTATTTATTTTTACTTTTTTTGTTTGTTGATTTTTTTTCTTATTTTGTTTTTTCATTTTTTCAATCTTGTTTTACTGTGAAAATGTATTGGATTATAAATGTTTGAGTTTACATTTACACCAGAAGCTTTTATTCAAAGTGACATCGAAAAGAGGATAAACAATCAAGCTACATCGCAGAAGAACTCTTACAAAGGGTACTACTAGTTAGGAACAGGGGACTGCAAGGGGTGAGAGTGCAGAGGGAGGAATGGAGGGCAGCGGCAGGGGGCAGGGGGCAGGGTCTTAAAGAACTTCTTGAAGATAGAAGGATGCCCCTGCTCTGGTAATGCCCGGTAGGTCATTCCACCAGTGTGGAACACCCAAGTAGAGTTTAGATTGTCTTGTGCGAGGTGGTGGCACTGCCAGGCGACATTCCTTGGACAAATGGAGCAGTAAAGGATAACATGAGCCTTTATGAGAGCAATTGAGTAGGTGGAGGCAGATCCATCAAGCACTTTTTGTAGGCTAGCATTAGTGATTTGAATTTAATGCGGGCAGCTAAGGGTAGCTAGTGGCACTGAATGAAGAGAGGAGCGATGTGCCCTTTTAGGCTGATTGAAGACCAGTGTGCTGGACCATCTGCAGCTATTTTACAGCACAGGCAGGGAGGCCTGTCAGTAGGGCACTGCAGTAGTCAAGACGGGAGATAACCATGGTCTGTACTAGGAGCTGGGTAGCATGTTGGGTTACCTATGATATGATCTTTCTTATATTGAATAATGTAAAGCGGCACAACCGGACAACATTGTATTTTAATACTATAATTAGTGTTTGTGGGGCTCAAATTTTTTTTCTGTCATTGTGTTCAAAATTTCTAGCAGTGCCCTGCTTGGGGCTTTTCTGTGGCAAGGTGGTGTGGTGCAGATGTGGGCCCGAGCTAGGACACACTGAACGACAGCCAAGTGAGGTAGGAGAGAGATTTATCAATGATGCCGATGTTTGAGAGTATGAACAATAAAACCTACTGATCTGTCTCAAATGCTGTTGATAAGTCAAGCAGGATAGTTTTAAGCTTCTGCTTTTAGTGTATACGACATCCACTGAGAGTCAGACAAAAGAATGTCTTTTGTCGAAGAGGGGAGTGACAGGCCTCTGATTGTTTTCAAATGACCAAGCCGCGATGGCAGTTTCACCCACTGGATAGCCCAGGTTTCAGGTGTTTCAAATTGTGGTGCAAATTGATGGACAACTTAAAAACATGTTTTAGCTCAGGCCATGAATAAAGAAAACTATTAGCAGCAAGTTTTTTTTTTTTTTTTTTTTTACTTTTCTAAAGATTAGGACAATGGTAAAGAATCAGGCCATTTTTTCCAGCTGCGGAGAGCAGCACAATTTCGAGAAAATTCCTTAAAGTTTGTACAGTACTTGCAATGCAGATCACACTTAAAACTCAGGGCAATGTGGGCAGTAGCCCTATGCCATGCTTTATCTCCAGCCTACAGATAGTATATTCAATTTGTTGTCCTTGGATGAAGAAAGGTGTACTGCAAGTTGTGCCAATATTTTTTGTGGATCCTTAAAGTAACACTGCGTAACTTTATGCCCGTTATTTTTGTTTTGAGAACCTTGTCCTGTCTGTTTTTACTTGGCATCGTCAACAGATAGCCTATTAGTTAGATCTAAGAAGCTCCATAATGATCTCGGCTGTAGATTGGCGTAAATCTGTCCACGTTCATGGAGCGACTTGGAGCAACTTTTTTAACAATGTTGGTGGGAGTGCACAGACAATAGTCAGTAAATTGTTGCTCAGATATGTCAGTGAGATGTTTGTGGGCAAAGACAATAGTTGCTTGTGCACTTTCCAAATAACAGTGTTCATAATGTGAGTAGGCCTACTAATGTACTCATTACTTATCTGTTTCCATTGACATATATATAAAAATAGACAGGACAATATCGATACACTGGCTAATAGTATATCAACCTCTGTTTATTTTCACGAAACAAAAAATGTTTTTGAGTGGACAGGTAACATCACCAGGAAGTTCAATTAAACCCTAAATTTAGGCCAACACAGAAGAAAAGAGTTATCTCCTTACCTGGGTAAGTAGGCTATGCTATGCTGTAGGCTCTACTTTGAACACCTTGTCGACCTACAGTAGCCTACAGTCTAGGCATATAGCCTAACAGCATAAGTTAATAGACATACATAATAATTTGAATACAAGGCCAACTATGAATTATTTCTGACCGAGAGCTATAACTTTACATACAAGTTACAATCTGGCATTACAAATGCCTCAGCTCTCTTCAGTCAACGGCTGGTGTCAGTGGAGTGGCTAGTGGAGTTAGAATCGCTGATAGCCTAATAGCCCAAAACTTTAGAAGAATATTTTAAATGTTAAAATCAAATATGTGCATTCTTAAAAATATCAGTGTGTCACAGGTCTGCGTACACGGAGTTCTTAGATTACAACAGCCTCGCTGGCATGCCCTGAAATACATTTTTTCATTTGTCTCTTGGTATTTCTTGAATATTCAGACTTCCAACAGGGGGCGCACTTGGGCCACAAATCTGCTGATTCCGCGTCACAGTTCACGCCTGACTCTTTCTCATTTCGGTTCTAAATCCGCAGAGCTTACATCATATCACATGCCTGCCACATCACGGTCCTGGAGGGCCATACGCACTATCGTGCTGTAAACAGCCTTTTTATCTCATATCCTGCACGGTGTCTGTCTGGACAACAGCTGATGCATGGTCTCTACACTACACTACTTTGACATAAAGGAAATTCCAATGGTCGAGTTACACAACATAACTCAGTCATTAATAAGTCATCCAGGTCATGCAAGCACATTCTTGACTCAGATGCTAACCCAAGGTTGGAAAAAGGAGTCTTTATTTTAGGGAAAACAAAATATGGAGTAAGCCAAAGCCTTCTGGTTTCTTTTCTCAAAATCATTTATTTACTATACAGAGATGATGACGTTAAAATCTTTAGTTTGTACACCGGCTGAAGTGAGGCAGGTTTTTATGAACAAATAAGGGTTGGCGGTTTGAAACTACACAAAAGAAGGTATTTCTAGCAGCTGCAGTCCCCTCCCCCATAAAGTCCTCTTCATGAAGTTATAGCTTTTCGGTTCTACTGAAGGAAGTGAGTAGTGGGACTTCATGTTTAAGACATAACTGATCCGTTTCTGCCTGTTCACACAACAAAGAGCTCTAACCATCATTTTGACCAGAATTTATCCCCCAAGCAGCGTCTCTTAAGGTGATGATACATTGGCCAACTTATTAAGCAACACTGCTGGGCAACAACGGAAGTGGTTCCAGGGGCTTAGATTGGTTGGTCATGAATTTATCATTTGTGATGATTTAAGTACTCCCAGTACATCAGAGGGAATGTCCCCTAACAACACTACCCAGCAACATTGCTCATAATGTTGACTTGAGCATCATCAGCTTTCCAAACGAAAAACAAAGTTCCGTACCATCTACAAAGAAGCAATGAATCTTTATTCATATAGGGAATTAAGTACACAGTCAATTAATCTAGCCCCAATTTTTAGTACAGCATACCACAAAGAAATCTGATTATAGGTTTTACAAGATTATAGTTTCAGTACCCGATGGTATTTTTTGCTTTGTCAGCAGCCATATGATGCCAACATATATATTTTATATATACTTTTTCCTCTACTTTGGGAAACAATTAGACATAAAACCAAAATATGATATTAAGAATTAACATCTGGCATGACAAAATAATCGATGAATAAAATTTGACCCCCATTATGTTCCCTTAACCAAGTTAGATAAAAAATAAGTCTTGCATTTAAAACGGTTAAGTTTGAGTGTAAGTGTATTCAGTCTTTAGCTGTTTTTAGTCTCTTTTTTTTTTTGTTGAAATCTTGCGTAGTTGTTTTACGTGGCAAATAAAGACATGCAAATTTAGGTCAACAAAGAAATAAAGGCAAATATACAAATGCCTGCTGTTGGTACGTAAAAACCAAGATTTTGTTTTCATAAAGGAGAGGACTAAAACATGGACAGCGGGACAGAAATGAGTGGAAAGGCGAAGACCCAGGCTGCTTTGCAAGGCCAAGAGGTTTCCTGCGAAAAAAATGTGCCTAAAGATTTAGAAAAAAAATAATAAAAAAATAAAAAATAAAACAAGTTCCAGTGGGGTTGTCCCTTCCGTGATTCCAGAGTGTTCTACATGAGTTCTGCTTTCAGACAGGGAATGGTGCAAGGGTTCTCTGTCCCAGTCTAGTGCACCTTTTATTGTCAGTCACGCAAGTCCTGCCCCGAACCATGCCAGGCAAGGATGGGGAGCGGAGGGGAGAGGAGGGGAATGGGAATGGGGATGGGGATGGGGATGGGGATGGGGATTTGGGGGGGGTACCACAACACCAACCACCACTCATAGGGTTTTGCAGATTAAAAAATAGATTCCATTAAAAAAAGAAAAAAAGGAAAGAAAAAGAAATCCATCACCAAAAATCATTAAAAAAAAGAAATTAAACCAAGCAGGAGGCATGGCACAGGGTTAAAACCACACTAAAACCGGCCTGGCCTCACATTTGAACTGGAGTTCAGTGACCGACAGTTTCTTTGCTTTAGTTTTTTTTCTTCTCGGTCCTTTGAAAACAAGCAAAAAAAAAAAAAAAAACTAGTATAAATATATTTTCCTCATTATTTGCAAGGGTGTTTGACTCAAAGGGACCATCTCCGCCATCTTGCCAGGGAGGCATGCAGAGTTTCATTGAGGGAAGTTTTTTTTTTTCCTTTCCACTGACAGACAATTAAACAGGGATGGCTGGACTGAAAACATTCTTCCATTCTCCTTAGTAACCCTCCGTTTGCAGCGCAGGGGTCTAAAAAGGTTCTAGAAGGGGAGCAGCATCTGATGAGGGTAGTGGAAGCCATGGGAGCAGGAGAGGTCCATCTACAGGGGAAAAACAATGCACGTTGCTCAGGGTTAATTGTGCTGCTTTGCTATACAGACCCAATCCTTAATGGGGTTCTAGAAAAATACCGGACACCGGGTCATCATTACTTTCTTTCCTCTTTTGTTGTTTTTGTTTCCTGAAAAAAAAAGAAAACAGCGACAGTTCTCTTCCGGGTTCTGATGAAGAGTGTTTGTGTGACTTCGCTGATGAGACTAGTTCTTCACCGTTGTTTGTTGGTATTCTTTTATGTTGGTTTAAGAGGAGTAATAGTTTATGTTTGGGATTGGAGCGGTAAGTGGGGTAAGTTTAGGAGGAGGGGTGCTTGGAGGGGACGGTCTCTACATGAGGGGGTCGGGCTGCAGCTGGTGCTGGATCTGCTGTGGCTGGAGCGGGGGTGGGAGTTGCAGGGCGAGCAGCGACTCGGTCAGGCCGTGGCCGTGTGGCGGTGGCGTGCCCTCATTGCTTGACGTCTCCACAATCTCGCCGCCGTAGAAGAAGTACTGGCTCTGCTGGATGAAGGACTCGATGACTGACTGGTTGAGTTTGGTGGTCGAGAGCGTGTCCTTGTTTTCGAAGTCAGGCCGCATCAGCGTGGGCCAGAAGCAGATGGACAGGTTGTCTGCCGTCATCAGCGTGGTCTTACTGTGCTGGCTCACCCTGTGAGAGTAACACACACACACTTAATTTTGTACCATACACACAGACATGACACAGTGCAACACAAACTGCTTCCCAAGACACCAAAACTGTGTCAAATCAAGAATGTTCATCAACAAAATGAAAGAAATTCCCACCAGTTAGTCATTCGGCAATTTTCCCCTTTTAGCTCTGATGGAGCTTACCTAAAAGGCAGTAGTTGTTGCAAATCCTCTGACAGACAGATTAAAACACGATCGGCATGTCAAAAGACCCACCAGGCAGACTCTATCCATTAAGATTATTAAGCAAATAGGGCTGAAAATTACATTAATAGATACAGACTGTAGCTGGTATTAGCGATGCTAAAGCCTGCGCTAGCGCTCCTCGTGGCTGTTCGCAGTCAGGTAATGCAGATTGCTCTACTTTGAAATCCCTATGGAGAGCAAATCTCTTTAATCCATGAGAGCGAATGTGTACACGTATGAGTGTGAGTGTGTGTACTTGTGTAATTATGTGTATGTGTATGATAAATGGATGTGTGTACACACACACACACACACACACACACACACACACACACACACACACACACAAACCTTTCCCTACCATCTGACACTGCCTGCTGTTTTGCAGCTGTGTTTGCCATGCAGGCCGGTACTCCTCCTCTCTCGAAAGAGGTCAGTCAGGTCACTACCCTAACAATTAGCCAGAGATCTGACTTCAGCTTCCCGAGACTATGATCAAACATCTTATGTAATGTCTCTATTTTGTCTGTGACTCTGCACTGGGAATAGAGGCAAAGCTCTGCATTTATATTCAGACGGAAATACAAACAGGGTACAGAGACTCACAAAGGGCCTTCTACCCTCGCATAATAATATGCTAGAAAAATTCTATTCTTACACCGCTATTTGAATGCAGTTCCTCAATGACAACTGGTTATAATTGCTAAAAGAAGACTGCGTGGACTGAGTACATCTGAAGTGTTTTTCAGCTTGTTGCAAACTGATGGTAGGTTACCAGCAACATTACCACCAACAAAAGAAAATAATAGGATCTTTTATGTTACAGAACATATACAAAAGCCCAACCATAACATAGATTCATTCCATACTGGGTAAAGTGACTTCCGTACCTGTTCAGGTGAGTGATGACGTATTTAAACACCTCGTAGTTCACCTGTGGAAATTTCCTCACTATCTCCTTCAGCACTTGCAGTCGCTCTATGTGGTCCACGATTTCTGCAGAGAGAAACACAAAGGCACAGTGACGACGACGACAACAAACAGTCAGTCGCGCTCTGATCTGCCAGCGATCCTCAGCACAACGCACTGCATCAAACGACTGGGGCGGACAACTCAAACAGGCCTTTCAGTCGCCACCTCGCACTTTCAAGTGACGATGAGACAATAAAACAAAAACACAGCAGCAGTGCCACTTTAAAACGCTCCATGATAGTGTGAGTGTGTGTGTGTGTGTGTGTGTGTGTGTGTGTGTGTAAGCTTCAAGGGTGTTTCTTTGAGGACTCCATGACCAAGCACCGCTGTGATACCTAACAAAGAAAGAGAGCAGAGACTGCAACCACTGGGGCAGAGCCGAGCTGAGGCCTCGAAAGCGTCTGCAGCGGATGTCTCTGGCGGCCCAGACTACATCACACTGCATGGTTAAGAATGTGGGGTTTGGAGCAAAGCAGATCCTAGGACGCCTGCTCCACGTCAGTGAGCAGGAATGTTTCTGCTTCGCACACACACACACACCTACACACACACAGGGCACTGCAGACTGCACTGCTTTAAATGTCTGTATGTGGTGTGTGTGTGTGTGTGAGTGAGAATATGTGCAAAGACCGGCCAAGCTGCACACCTTGGCTGACCTCCAAACTCGTATGCATGAGCTTGCACAATCGCAGCACATTTAGGCAGGTTTTAGCTGAGCGGGCCTCTGGGAAGCCCATGCTGTGAATCGGCCGAGGGGGAGAGAAAAAGACGAGTCCCGCACTCTCATGTTTCCACGACGGCGACAGTAATCCGCCATGGCGTGGCGATTGAGCGGCAATCGGCAACACATCACAGGGAGCATGGGATTATATCCTCCCGCTCTTTCTCCCTACACACACAGACATACGCACACACGCACACACACACATACGCACGAAAGAGGAAATGTAGATGCAGAGAAATCACCTGCAGTGCGGGCACTAATGCTAGCCTGAGAGTCGGCCTGGGATTAGAGCGATCACAGGGGACTTTAGCTCAGAAGTTTCTGAGGAGGAGCACTAGAGGGAGGGGGAAAAGAGATCTGAAGTGTGTGCAAAAAGAGCTGACCACACATGCATGCATGTATGTATGCTCTCACACACACACACACACACACACACACACACACACACACACACACACACTCAGAGAGAGAAAATGGACTGGATATTGAGCCATACAGTGACATGGAGGTGGAGGAAAGAAAAAAAAAAGATTTGAAGAGCAAACAACAGTCAAGCAGGTTTCTGGGTGAGAGACAGAAAGAGGGTAAAGAGAGGGAGGAAGACAGAAGTTGTAGTAAAAAATAGAGACAGGGAGACAGAACAGAAAGAGAGTGAGGGTGGAGGCAAGAACAGTGGAATAAAACCCGTGAGTCAGGGAGAAGAAAGGGAAGGGGAAGGTGAATGGGGAGGGGTGCACCTCATTGCAATTCCCCTTTTATTGCCATTTCCAACTCCGTCTTTTCTCTCTCTCTCTGTGTGCCTTTTTCTGTCCCCCTCTCTCAGGCACACAGAGGGGCCAGACAGGGCTATGACTGCAGCTGTGGAACTGACATCAGTGTCCAAGGAAGGGAACAGCTCAGTGCTAGTGAGCACACACACACACACACACACACACACACACACACACACCACACACACACACACACACACACTCTTACTTACTTCCCCTGTGAGTATAATTGCTCTGTGCCTCTGCTGACGCAACACAGCAGGGGGGAGAGCCAGTAAGTTAAGTGTGTGTGTGTGTGTGTGTGTGTGTGTTTGCGAGCAAGCACACACACAACCACCACAGCACCTCCCTTCGACCTCTCTTTAAATTAAGCTCAGCCAAAACCCTCTGCGCTTCCACGTCCTCTGCAGGCAATGTGTCTGAGTGTGTGCATGAGTTTTAAAGTCTGTGTGTGTGTGTGTGTGTGTGTGTGTGTGTTAAAGACAGAGGAGAGGCAGACACACAAGTGCAAAATCACTGGCATTTCCAATGAGAGGAGCAGGTGGACAGCGGTCCTCCTTAAGCACACATAAGCACATCCTGTTGGGCCCCCACTACAATGGCCTGCATAGGAAGAGGAAAACTGACCCAGATGTGAGGAGTGATCTCAAGAAGGGGTGTATGTGTGTGTATGTGTCTATATATGCATGTGTTCTTGCATGTATATGTTCTTGTGTGTGTCTGTGTGTTTTTTGTGTGTGTTTATTCTAAATACATGCTTGTTGTACGTATACTTGCCCACATGTTTGTCTATGCAAACATAATGTTCATGGGCACAAATGGTTCTCCGTGTGGGTTTGTGTACATGTCTGATTATACCCAAGTGCGAGTTTGTGTTTCCCTGCACACATTCACATCCAAGGAAAACATTTGTGTACGCACACACAGATCTCCCTCTATAATCATACTGATCACCCACCCACAACCACTGAGCAGTGATCCGCATTGTTTTGCAGGCTGATTGCATGCGCCCCAACAGCAGCAGCAGCAGCAGCCGAAGCAGCACATACGTCCGCGCCCCCAGATGATGACGGGCTCCAGATGTTCTCCTGCACTTTCCCTCGGCGGAGGGGCAGAGCGGCGGGGTGCGGCGCGAGCGCGGGCATTGCATCATAACCTCCTGTCTCTTATCGGCCTCTTCGCGCTCCGCTGCTTAGGCGGCAGATGTTGCGCGGTGTTTGGAGCGCTATTGGCCGTTTGTCTGGCCGTGATGTATGGCCAATCTTTCCCGATCGTGCTGAGCAAACAAAGCGTCGAGGGCAAAAGAGGAGGAGGAGGAGAAGGGGGAGAGGGAAGGGAAGGGGAGGGAAGGGGAGGGGAGGAACCCGCTCACCTTCCTACACAAGACTTGTCGAGGTCAGTCAGCCGTTTCTCAGGGAAGATAATCGTAAGATAAAACAAAAAGAAACGATACAGAAGACAGTTCTGTGATGATCTCCCTGCCTGCTGCAAGCCCTCGTGTCTCTGACGTCCCTTTATGCTTGCTTCAGAAGACCCCCTTTGGAGACAACAGGTTTCATCATCTTCCAAATCTAGTCTCCCCCCTTTGAACTTTTGCTGTCATTCTGCATTCCTTTGACAACTGGAAAAGTCTTTAATGTGGATGGCATGCTATCCCTAGACTCTCACTGGCTGTTTTTTTGTTGTTGTTGTTCAGTGTTTCAAAAGGTATGGGCTCTTTGTGTCATGTTCCAAAGTGACTGTTTGCCTAATTTGGAAAATTTGGAACATTTATTCCTGTTGCTTTTATTCACTGTGGCCTCTTTGCTGTATTGCAGGAGCGCATACTACTACTGTTAGAAGGTGCTGATACATTTTAATCAATTTTCTTTGAGGGTTTACAAAGCTAAATCCTGGTACTAAAATACTATATACACTAACTGTATTTCTCACTGTCATTCACATCTCCAGCAACAACACACAGTGCGTTTACATGTCCTAAAAGAAAATCAAATTATTACCTTACCTCCAACTAAAATCAAACCTTTAAAATGTATGTACATACATTAATCTGGCTGAAATCGAATCGAACCGACCCGGCCTACTCATAATCCAGCTAAGATGGCCAGATAATGTGATTGGAACCGCATTTCACTCGACAGGCAGGCAGCAGCTAAGATCTGACTGACACAGCCCGCTCGAATGACGAAGACACGGTGGTCGATGAACATGCTCTGGTAACAACAACAGTTGCTGGCAACAACTGCTGGTTTGTGCAGCACATACAGTGTGCGTTAAAATGTGCATGCAAACGTACTGACTGACACTACCACTCTGAAAATCATCACAATCACTGCTAAAGAACTGCAGCACAATGCTACAAAGGACAAGGACGTTACAGGATGAAAATTCACATGTAGACCTACGGCCATTATATTCCAAACTGGATGAAATGGAAGTGAGGAATAGGAAGTGATTCAACCCTGAATGTGAATTTGAGGGGCCTGCTCAGTACACTTGGCATTCCTCCAACCATTCAATAAATGACATGTAAGGCAAGTAAGAAATCACATCACCGCACTGCAAAACTATAAAGATGTGACCCATATCAACTGAGGTTGAAATTGCACACTGTCATCACAGACAGAATAATAATTTTTGTGGAGCATTGCTGTGTGTGTGTGTGTGTGTGTGTGTGTGTGTGGCTACTCACTGGCTGCCTCCACCAGCTCGGGGTGTAGGGGGTAGGGGATGAGGGGGTCAGGCAGGTCGGCAAAAAAGGCCTTCAGGGCTCCGGCTACTGCGTTCACCGCCACATCCATCTCGATCAGGTCTATACTGTGGTCTGTGGGGGGGGAAGGGACACAGCAGAATGTGAGACTCAAGAAAAGCCACATTGTGTGTGTGTGTGTGTGTGTGTGTGTGTGCACGTGTGCGTTCTTCTGTGAGTGAGTGTGTGCAGAGGAGAAAGGACCCGATAAAGAACAGAGGAAGGGTAGAAGAGAGAGCGAACATGTAGAATGACGTGAGCAAAATAGCAGAGGTGAGATGTAGTATGCTCTATAAAGGTGGTGTGTGAGTGTGAGTGTGAGTGTGTGTGTGTGTGTGTGTGTGTGTGTGTGTGGTGTGTGTGTGTGGTGTGTGTGTGTGTGCGCAAGATTGAGAGGGAAAAGAAAAGCAGAAAAACTGAAACAGTGAAAGACATTAACTCAAAATAGAGGCAGCGTGAGATGTTATATGAGGAAAGCAGTGAGGGTACGGAAGACAGAGACAGAGCGAGGTGCTGAGAGACAACAAAATGAAAGGGCCACATTGAGGAGGTGAGAGAAAGAGAGAGACTGAGACAGAAAAAGAGAGAAAGAGAGAGAGAGAGAGAGAGAGAGAGAGAGAGAGAGAGATGGTGGGTGGGGAGCTGTGCTTTAAAGTGAACTGACAGCTGTCACAGCACATCTCTCTGCTGGAGCATGGAGATGGGCGCGAGAGAAGGGGAAAAAATGCTCCTTTTTCACCAAATACTGCACAAGGACTGGGGGGAAAAAAGAGGGGAATTAAAAAAAGAGGATGGCAGAAAGAGAGATAGAGATGGACAGAGAGAGAGAGAGAGAGAGAGAGAGAGAGAGAGAGAGAGAGAGAGAGATGGGTAACTAATGGTTCCGGGCCAGCAGGCTGATTGATGCCCTCAGTGGCTCTTTCAGGCAAAAGCTTTCTCATAGAGGGAACAAGGAAGTCAGAGAGAGATCAAGAGAGGAGTGGAGCAAGTGAGAGAGAGAGGAATAAGGGAAAAAAAGTGAGTGAGTGATGAGTAAGCTGGCCACACGCTTGAAGAGCCTCCTCAGCCACGGCCAGCTCACACACCGCTGACCCACTCTGACCAAGATTCGATTTGAAAGATGGACGAAAACAAAGGAAAAAAGGCTTACAATGGGGACACTGGATGGAGAGAAGGAGGGAGGAAAAAGTGAATGCACAAGAGAGGGGGAAGAGAGAGAGAGAGAGACAACAACAAAGTGTGAGGCTTCAAAAAAAGAAGAAAAAAAGAAGAAAATCGATAGCATGCAAACATATCCTCAGGGGAAGGATCCTGTTAGCGTATGCAGGAATACAGTGTGGAGCTCGCAAAATAAGTAAATAGGAATAAACAATACAAAACAGAGTGCATTGCCAGTGTTAAGTCAGCTCAAGCACAAACTGGAGACCAATTTGGGGTATATTACTGCAGATGACACACACACACACGAAAAAAATTATCTGCAAAACCAAAAACAATCTCTCCACATAATGAGCAGAGATGGAAAAAAACACACTACCTTGTTTACTTGATCATACTAATCTTTTTAAAAATGACCTTTTTTCCCCTCAAAAAACAACTTTGTGTGTGTGAGAGAGTGAGAGAGAGAGCGAGAAAGAGAGAGAGAGAGAGTGTGTGTGTGTGTGTGCCTAATCCACTATGCACACAGTCTATAGTCTGAGAACTCCAAAAGGGACGTATGGTTACGGCCGACGGTCGAACAGTTCATGAAGGAAAGGGGCAAAATTAGCCCTAGCACAAACTGGCTGGGTGCAGCAGACAGGCCACGTGCTCTTTACAGCAAAACACCAGTGGTGCCCACATATGAGCCCAGCACTGCACCACTGCACTGCCAAAGGAGGCGCAGAAAAAAAAAAAAAAAAAAAAAAAAAAAAAAAAAAAAAGAGCCCACCGTCAGGTGTGCATGGCATGCCTCCATGGAAACAGTTTCTTCTACTGCAAATGGCTTTTTGTTCACCAGAGATTGCCCCCATGCCAGAAACAAACAAACAAAAAAACAACAACAACAACAAAAAATAAGCCCGGCTGGCCAGAAACCGCTTCCATAACCATGGCAGTGATTTGAAAACAAAGAGCCGTGGCCAAGCTACATCAACTGACTGAGAGCGCCTATGAATCAACAAGGGATGAGACGCGGTGTCAGAGACCACCACCAGCCAACTCGCAACAGCTGCCAGAAAATAAAATGGTGTCAATCTAAGTGTCTGTTCCTACCTAATGCTCCTGGCTTCTTCTAGTCCGTGCCCTCGATGAACTGAAGCAACGCGGACTAGCGTCAGTAAATACTGTGAAGACATTCACCACGTTCCTAATGATTTGTTCTGAGTGCATAAACTCCATTTACACATAGACACACACAATGTCTTAATATTTATTGCCCTCAACTAACACTGGCTAGGACTGCTTAATAGAGTAGGGTGAGAGAGACTGAGAACAGCAACACTGACATTAATAACACAATTATGGGGAGGCCCCTCCGACACACAGAAACACACACACACACACACACACACACACAGATTACAATTTCCAGTGCTGTTCAATAGTGGAGAAAAAGAGACATTAGAGTTGAACAGTTTGGACTGGTTTATGCCATTTGTTATTTGTAGCCCCTCAATTTATGTGGAGGATAAACGAAAGCAAGCGTCTTCTCCTGTCTGCACCACAACATGTGGGTGTTTCTCAGCCTCTCTATATATGCAAAGCAGATTCAGGGTGGAGGGCTGTTTAATCTGCCTGTGGGCAGCAAGACCATTAGCGGAAAGCGTGTGTGTATGAGGTTTGGTAGCTGGCTTATCTAAATAGCATGCACAAATGCGCGCACACGCACGCACGCACGCACGCACGCACGCACGCACGCACTTCTTTTCAAGAAAAAGGAGTGTGTTGTGTAGTCTAGTGTAGTGGTGAGTGTGCATGTGGGTGAGCACGTGAGAGAGAAAGAGAGAGAGAGAGAGGAGAGAGAGACGGAGAGAGAGAAAAAGATCAAGAGAGACAAAGATGAGAGTATGAGTGGAGAGAGAGAGACAGACAGACAGAGAGACAGAGAGAGAGAGATGGATTATGGTGCATGTCTGCTGCACACTTCTGTGAGTGGTGTGTGTATGTGTGTGTGTGAGTGTGAACATGAGCGTGAGTGTGTCTGAAGAAGATGGGGGGTGAGATAATGCATGAGGCAGTAAATGAAATGGTCGGCAGGTGGTTAGGAGCGAGCGGAGGAAAATGTTTGAAAAGCTGGATTAGAGCAGGGAAACTATGGAGACAAGCGTGTCGGAAAGGGGGAAATGGCTCTGCCTAACCGGAGTTTGCACACAGCCCAGTGCTTTACAGCTGCACACCACACACACACACACACACACACACACACACACACTGCATAATGGCCTAACTGTGTTTGCATAGAAGGTGGGCATACAGACAATGGGACATATGGACACACATTAGTATGAGTTCAGAAGAGAGAAAAACAGAGACAGAGATAAAGAGAGAGAGAGAGGGGAAAGAGAAAGAAAGAGAGAGAAAGTTAGAGAGATGAAGGGAGAAAGAGAAAGATGAAAGAATGGCTTCCCCCAGAGAGTTAATTACTGAACATAAAGAAACGCAATGAATACTCCACTTGATGAGTTAGTGTGCAGAGTTGTGTGTGTCTCTGTGTGTGTAGGCATATCAGCACTCATGATTATCCCATTTTCCAAGCTACAGGAGGGAGAGAACAAACTAAGGCCCCGTGTACTGTACCATATGCCAGCTTAAGATGGGCCATTAAACACATGCATGCATTCGCATACAGCACGCACACACGCACACACACACACGCACGCATGCACACACACACACCTTGATCGAACTGCTTCTGGATGTTGTCCTGGTCCGTCTTGTTGCCGCTCACTCTATACAGCCCCTCTGTTGTCAAGCCTGAGAGAGAGAGAGAGAGAGAGAGAGAGAGAGAGAGAGAGAGAGAGAGAGAGAGAGAAACAGACAAAGACAGTGTGAGTATCAAGAGTGAAAGCAAGAAATTACATTGAAAGGCTTCATTACGAGCCGTGAGTGCACACGCACACAATTTGGTACATCTGTCCAACCTGCACTATTGGCTGGCCTCATAAGGGGGTCACAGGAATCAATAGAGAGAGCGAACTACAAAGCCCTCCCCTGGCACCTATTCAGCCCACCCCCACCCCACCATCACAGGAATTTATGCTGAGAGGTGCCCTGCTTCTTTGGAGCCGGACGAGGAGGGGGGTGGGGGGCGGTCGAGAGTTTGACGGATCTCTCTCGTGGGACCTGGCTCGACATCAGACGACGCAGGCACATCAATACCCTGCATTTAAAACCAAGCCCCTTGCATGCATTTCTCTTCCAAGTGTGAAAGGTCAGAGGTGAGGAAGCTTTGCTTCCACGTGCACACACAAACATGCGCAGAGACGCGAGAGCGCATTCATGGACAGTGACAAGGAAAGGCACAGGCGAATTGCTACTGCGCCTGAACAAAGCCTTCGCTTCATTACTACAGACAGCAGTACTGGGTCATCAGCAGCACGCCCAGGCGCTCAACTCAAACCCGCACCGACACTTCAAGCCACTTCAAATGCCAGGGTGCGGTGGTGGTGGGGGGTATGTCAGAGGCAGCTGACGCTGCAGAAGCCGAAGGCAATTGAAGAGTGTCCCTGGGGAGGAAAAGGTAATTAGATTGCAGGTTGTTAGCAGTGCAGCCTTGGGTAGGCCTGTATGCACAGGTGTGCGCACACACACGTGGACACACACACACACACACACACAATCACACGCACAGACGCGCGCACACACACACGCATGTACTCATAGAGAATTGCCATGGTCCTTGGGATCAGGATTAAAAACGCCTTGAGATAACAGCTAGAGAGATGAGCTAAAATGAACTCAGTTCAACTCCGTTGGCCAGAGCATATCAATCATAATAGAATGTGTGTGTGTGTGTGTGCGTGTGTGATCTGTGGGTGAGTGCATGAGCAAAGAGGTGTGTGTGTGTGCCAGTGCGTGGGTGCTGACAGAAAGGTCTGTGCATTCCAGGGATGGTCCAGCATGTCTGAGCGAGTCCCTCCTCTCACTGTAAATACACACATACACACCCATACAAATACATGCACTGCGCACACACACACACACACACACACACACACACACACACACACACACACACAAAAAGCAACAGCTGAAGGGGTGCGGCACAGAAACCAAATAAGCAACTCTCCTCCTTACTCCTTTGCTCGCTCACACACACGCACACACACACACACAGACGCACATAAACACAAACACACACACTGGGCACAAATGGGCGGAGGAAACAGGTAGGAGCAGAATTTCTGGCTCCAGCAGAAGTCAGCACAAGTGAATCACCGGCAGGTAATAGCGCACTGTCAACAGACCCAATCCCACAGCAAGGACAGAGCTCACAACAGCCTTCAGAGAAACACACGTTTCTCTGCAAGTTCTCACGCCACTGACTGACTACAGCTAAGTGCTATATGTCAAAGTGTCTGTCTGAGTGTATGCATCCGTTTGTGTGTGTGTGTGTGTATGTGTGTTTTTATATGTGTAGCCTGGTGGTGTTAGGCCCTGCCTGATACTGTCAGCAGAATGTGAGCTCACAGGCAAGCAAGCAAACTCTCTCTCACACACACACACACACACACACACACACACAGAGAAAGAGAGCGAATACAAGAGACCCAGCACTGGGGATTTTCCATGGGAAGATAAGGCCGCACCAGAAGAGCTTTCCATTTCATTTAGCCAATCACTTCTTCTCTGCTGTCAGCGCTCCCCATCTTTCTCTCCCTCTCTCTCCACACTCCTGTCTATCTCCCTTCCTACTTCCTGTGTGTCCCTCGCCTTATCTCAAACTCCCGGCTCCAATTTGATGTGTTTCTGTTTCGTTTCCTCCTCTCCTCTCTCCCTCACCTTACAGGCAGGTAGTGACATAATGCCACAGCTCTATCTGGGGCGTCGTGTCTCTTCATGCCTCTACATGTCTCTTCACTTTTCCCCAGCCTTCCTTTCCGGTGTCTGTTAGTTCTCCCATGGCAAAGCACCCATGTCTGTCTCCGCCTTCGGCTTTCATTTTCTCACCCTCCTGTATGCACGTTTTACTTTCTTTCTCTTACTCCCTCTCTCTTACTCTTTCTCTTTCGCTCTCCCTCTCTCTCACTATGCAGGCAGGACACTGCCTACTGTCTGCTGGCCCTTTTGGCCGCGAGCTCAGGCCGTGGTTTGGGTGGGCGTGTGCGTGTGCCGCAGTTACCACTGGCAGCTTGTCAAGTCTAAACCGCAGGGCTAAATCAGGCCCTTTGCATCGTCCCCTCTTTAGATGAGGGGCTTCAGATGGACGGACCCGGTGGCCTTTGCACCTGTTTGCCCCCCGACGGCCCGCGGGCCGAGATGAGACCCTGTCGCCATAGCGACGCCACACAAGCAGGGCAAAACAGGCTCGCCACGGATGGAAATGTGAGACGCAAATGGTCAAGACAACAAGCTTGTTTTTCAGCTTTTTTCTTTTTTTTTCACCCCACTCTGTCGTCTTTTTTTTCCCTTTATTTTCATTACCGGGTGAGCGTTGTGCTGACTGTGGCTGTATTTAGTCAAATGCCTTGAGGAAGGCTGGGGCCAAAGACAATGAGCAGAGCAAGCTGTGGGAAAACGCTTTGGGGGGGAAGTGGTCCTAATTTAGATGCTCCCCAGTCGGATGTCCTATTGTCCTCTGCGGACACCCCACCCCTTTCCCAATGCTCACACCATCGTGTGTGTGTGTGTGCGCACGCCTACGTGTACAGTTTGTGTACACAGTGTGTGTTAGTGAGTATGTGTATACATGCCTATGTGTACGGAACGTGTACACTGTGTGTGTGTGTGTGTGTGTGTGTGTGTGTGTGAAGGCCCACTCATGCATGCGTGCGTATCCTAAGCGCTTCCCTCGACCAGATTAACATCACGTACCCGCGCAGCCTTGCAATATCCTGCCATCCCTCGTCTGAGGAAGCCAGAGCGTTTACTCAAACACGCGCATATGCCTCTTCTCTGACAGCACAAAAACATTACAGGAAGACAAACAACAAAAAAGAAACACTGGCTCCAACTCCATGGCTCTCCTCAACGCTTGTCTATTAGTAGTGCATTCGGCCGAGACAGTGCAGAGAGACTGTATGGTTAGCCAGCCGCTGGTGTCTGGCATCTTGGCTGCAAGCGGGTAGGTCCAAGCAAACAGTCATCACTGACCGACTCAGGCAACATACGTGGGGGGTGGGTGGGGGTGGGCGGGAGGGAGAGAGAGAGAGGGGGGGGGGGGAGGGAGAGAGAGAGAGAGAGAGAGAGAGAGAGAGAGAGAGAGAGAGAAAGAGAGCTAGCGTGGTTTTTCCGGTACTTGTTTCAATCTTTCCCGGGTAAACAGCAGAAAGGTCGGCCGTCTGCGGCCGTCAGATAAGCCCCTTCTGCATGTGCATGTGCAACCAAACGCCACTCTTTCCTTCAGCAGCGCTCTCGCAGCACACGCACAGGGGGTTGAGGGGGTTGTGCTCTTCATTCATCAGAGGTTTGGAAATGAGGCAGGGAGTGTTGTGTGGTCTTCTTACATGAGTGCACTTGTCCCCTGGGCAGATCTAAGGAGTGAGTTTTCCAAAATGTCACCTGACTGAGTCTCTTTTTGCACACCACCCCCCCCCCCCCCACCCCCTACAGCAGTGACATTAGAGTATACCTAACCCTCTGGAGAGAACACAACATTTCAGGTCAGAGATAAATGTTAAGACTGTCTGTGGGTGTGTGTGTGTGTGCAGGTTTTGAGTGCATATTTCTGCGTGCACTCGGTGACATTGCGCTGGAGTGCATGTGTGAGTACGCATGTATATGTATGTGTATGTGTGAGTGTGTGTCTGTGTGTATGTAACCTGATCAGAAGGCCTCCTCCCCTGTGTAATGGTCTATTTTACTGCAGGGCGTTTTCTCATTCTGCTGACACACACACACACACACAGTGTTCTCTCTCAATGCACCAACAAGGATGTGTAACTTGCATTTTCACACACACATTTCAATACCTCTCTTAGCGCAGAAGCTAGTGCTTACTTACAGTCTGAGCAGCCATTGTTCCTCTAAACTGAGCCAAGAGGATGAGAAAATGTGACTAAAACACACAAACACACACATACACACACACACACACAAAACAAATCAGCAGAGGACACACACATTCATTCACACACACATTCCACAGGAAATTAGTTTAAAAATAAGCCAATCTTTATTGAACCTATTCGTCATCACAGGGCTTCAATAAACTTAACCCGTTTACAGCCAAAACCCAAACCTGCAGTGCTGCCTTGGCGGGTCGGCCCGACACGGCACCAGCAGGGCCTACAAGCAAGCAAAACCGCTCAATTTATTTAGTTTCCCACACTCTCTCTCTCTCTCTCTCCGCTCCCAAGTCCTGTCTTGGTCTATCTCTTCCTCTCTCTCTAACCACAAACACCCCTTTCTCTGCCAGGGATGGGCACTCAACCTAACGAGTCCCATGCACGACCAGCCTCCTTTATGTGCCTGGGTGAGAACAGTGGACTGAGAGTGATACTAAGATCAAGGGCCCACTGGAGCCAAACACTTAGCCCAATGAGGGGGAGGTAGAGGAGGAAGAGGAGGAAGAGGAGGAAGGGGAGGGGAGGAGGAGGAGGAGGAAGAGGAGGAAGGGGAGGGGGAGGGGGAGGAGGAGGAGGAGGTGGTGGGGGTGCTGAAAAATTGGGAGCTGTAAATTCTCAAAGCCTTGTGATCAATCTCCTAACAAGCCTGCTCTGCTACCGTGTTCATAATGGTCCATCCGCGCAGCCTCGGGTGACTATAAATCATATAGATCTCCTCATGTGAGTGAGTCGTTGGGGGTGGGGGGGGGCAGAGGGGAGTCATCAGCATCCTCTCACTGGTCCTTAAAAACACAATCCATACTAGCAACAATGGCAGTCTGAGCACAGCCTCGGAAAGTGTCAAACAGCTTCAGCGATGGAGAGTGTGTTGGTGTGTGTGAGAGTGTGAGAGCTTGTGTGTGTGTGTGTGCTTCAGTATGTAGGCCTCTAATAACTTATATGGAGAGAGGTGAGGAGGAGATTTAAGCAGGAAGCCACACACTTGTGTTTGAGGGATTAGACGTTTAAAGCCCCAGGAGGCTTCGGAGGACCAGAGAGAAATGAATGATAAACAAAGTGGAGTTGTACTAACAGAGAGAGGAGAGGACTGGGAATGGTGCTAAGGTGTTATCACTGGGAAGGGAACACTTGGGTTGGATGTGTGTGTGTCTGTGTGTGTGTGTGTGTAAGCAATGTGAGTCTGTGTACATATGAGGGAGTTTGTGTTGCACATACATGTGTGTGTGTGCGCTTTAAGTTGTGTAGGAGGTGTGGGGGTACCAGCGTGTACGAGTGTGTGTGTGTGTGCTTTAAGTTGTGTAGCAAGTGTTAGGGTACCAGTGTGTGTAGGGCATGAGAAATCGGTGGCTGTGAGAGGATTTAATGTAGCGGAGCTGCCTTATCTACAGCCTGCAGTGAAGCACTGTGGTTCCACACACACACACACACACACACACATACACAAGCTGAAAGATGTGACAGTCATTGACATAAAGAACATCCGCCTCACGCACTCACTGAAAGTAGGCCCACTCTATTTACGGATTTTAGAGAGAGATTGAGAGAAAGAGAATGAGAGAGAAAGAGAGAGAGAGGGAAGGATGGAATATTGAGAGGGAAGAAAACGGGAAAAAGGATGAAGGAGAAAGAATGAGTGAGACGGATGAAGAGGCCGAGGCGCTGCAAAGCAAAATGATTTTTTTAGGAGGCACAAAAACTTCAATATAAAACAGCCAGTCAAGAGGATGGGAGCTTCTTCACTAAAGCACAGCTTTCAGGCAACAAAAACAAACAAACAAACAAACAAACCAAAGACAAACAATGATGAGATGGCCATCATGACACAGCAGCACAAACGATGACAACAAAAGCGAGTAAATAACCCTAGCGCAAGCTTCCATTCTTCTGATCAACCACTAGACAAAACAACCCCAGAGGCTTTGGCTTTCTTAAAAGAGCAAGCATTCTCCACAGCACCATACCCAGCTCTCAGCACAGAGGCTCTTTCTCGGCTCATCAGCGGCTCTCGGCTCTTGTATTGCGGGCTGGGAAACTGGATTAAATCTCTGGGTGGAGCTCAGCGTGTGTGTTGCGCGGGGCGATGGGCTGGGTCATTAGCTTTGCGCATGCTGGGCTGTGGGTTAGAGTAGCTATGTGCATGTATTAAGCTGGTACGTCAGCTCAATATGCAAAAGACTGGGAACAACTGGGAGCACAGAGCTGTGACTGGACCACTGCTAGCTGGCTGACTGACTTAATTGTGTTTTCAGGCCCTTGGGGGTTAGCGGAGTGTCACCCCACTGGCTGCCCTTGGTGTGCTGTACATGAGCCCAAACGAGTAGCTTTGGAGGTCTGACTTGCTAGCAGACAGGTAGCTGGGGAATTCTCAAGGGCACAGGTTTTATGTTCTATGTGCATGTGTTATGAGTAAACCCTGACCTAGTGTTTGGTAACATAGCAAAATTTACACTTAGTCATGAGACGACTACTTCACATACAAATGCACCCTCACC
>PYXC01000134.1:90000-210000 GCA_015244755.2 Tenualosa ilisha | reverse complement strand
AAAAAAAAACAACCAGCGTCAAACAGGCCTAATCTTAATTTATGTGGAGTGGATGATGCCAATCCTGCCCTTGGCATGGCCAACTGCAGGGATATCAGTCACATTTAGATTCATTTGGCAGGCACTTTAAGTCAAAGCACAGGCCTAAAGCACAAACTCCTGCTGACTGTTCAGGCGCAAGATCTGTGGGTAGAGGAAAATATTACCGCTTACCGCAACAATCTTGTCTTTGTCTGACAAAAAAAAAAAAATCTGATCTGTTCTTAGGAACAAAAGAATGGCATAGAAGTATTTTAAGAGCTAAAGCTGAAATTAAATTGAACTCAATTGGGCTTAGACAATAGACTGTTTCTTAGGAGTTTATACGTATGACAAATTAGCCAGACAGATCTTACTGTGTTCTGACTCGTTTGTCCAAAAACCCCTTTCGTAGAAAAACGGCGCATAAGACCCAATGTGTTTCTGACACATTGGTAAGACTGACGTAAGGCGCGGCATTTTTTCTCCAGGCAACCACTATCAAAACCTCGCCTCGGCTTCACTTCCAGTGTCAAAAGGTATAATAAGACACTACAATCTTCCCTGCCAAGTAGCCATTGACAGTTTACAGCAGGCCACTGGCACTGGGAGGGCAGTGATAAGCACAGCTCTCAATTTAGACCATATGCAAACATTTGAAAAGTGATAACTAGGCATTTAGGTTGCACAAGCTCGACTCATTTCTGAAACGCGATAGTACAGTGGTGGCAGAGACCTTTGGCAAACGATATCTCCGCATGCAAAGTAGTTGCGACATGAGGAAGCAACTCGTTTTCTTAAAGGAACAAAAATCGAAGTGAAATGCTGAGGAAGGGGGAAGTGCAACTTGTGCAGGAGGATAAAGCACTGGCAGGATGCTTACTGGCCCAGAGGGAAGTGATCTGAATTACTCCAAAGTGATCTGAACCAATTCTGTGAAGGGGAAAAAAAAAGGGTTACTCACTCATTCACAGAACAAGTAAGCTAAACAGAGCATTTCAAGTCTGCAGATCCTGGTTGAGACCAACATTTGCCAAGCCCGCAAGCTTTTTCTTTCTGTCACATTGCTATAATGGATCTGTGTGGGTGATTGTTGTTGTGGCTGTGTGTGTGTGTTTGTGTATGTATGCATTTGGCTCTTTGTGTTTGTGTGTGTGATCGTGTGTCTGACAGTGTGAATGTGTGTGTGTGTCCCATTCAGCCTGAAGTGGATCTATAAGCCAGGGCTGGGCCAGTGTGTTCTGGGAGCAGCATGGGGACTGGTCACACAGTCTCTCCAGCAGCAAGCAGCCGGCCCCCAAAACACCGGACCCAAACAATCCATCACTGTCACTGAGCATCAAGCTGCTCAATGTTCGCAGCTCTGCCCTCCTCCCTCCCTACAGCCCGCTCGCTCCTTCCTCTTTCAGTCTCATTTAAAAAATGCTCCTACCCACACAAACACACACACACTTTCACCATCCCCCGCTCCCCTTCTCCAATTTCCTTCTTTCTCTCCCTCAGCCCTTGCACAGCGTTACACACTGAAGACACACATGTTGCTTATACACACACACACACACACACACTTGCACACATATGCACAAAGCCCTGCGGGTACAACGAAATCAGGAAAAGAGAGCTCCCGGTCACCCAGCCACCCACCCACCAACCCACACACACACAGACATAACAAAAAAAAGCCAAACACCAAAGAGGAAAAAACCTTCAAACACCCTTTTGCCGCAGACGCGCTGCGTGTGACCACCGCATTCCGCTCTGGTGGCATTGCATTACCTCACCGCCAGACTGCATGGCCTACTTCCACCTCTAACCACTTCCACACCTAACCGCAGGCATTCCTGCGCGCAGCCACCGCACAGCTGCCCCACTGCCTGTGTTCAGTGCCCTGGGTGACGTTTCCGAAACCTCCTCGTTTCTGACGCCCTTCGCACAGTATCTCTCTCTCTCTCTCTCTCTGGTCCTGTCCTGACCCAGATCCTAAAATAGACGTTGACCTCTGACTCTCGAGGCGAACGCAGCTCAATAAGACAGACGGGACGTGATGGGGATATTGACAACGCAACGTCGAAACAGTTTCCATTGAAGAGGAGCCGCCCCGCTCAATCCCCACACATGCCATGTGACGTTACTCCTGCAAGCAGATGAACGCTGCCTGGTAATAACAATGACGACACTGAAATGATTAGAGGAGTCCAGAGGGGTGGGCTGTATGAGTGTGTTTGTGTCTGAGTGTGTGTCTGAGTGTGTGTAAGTCAGGACAGGAGCGCATGGATGGCTGAAAATGCCTTCTCCTCTTTCAACCAGGTGCTATTTGCTCTGTGTGAGGTCATGGGCACAAGAGTGAGAGATGGTATGGCTGAATAGCATATTTTAGATTATTACATTGATCCATCACAGACAGGCAGACTTGTGTGTGTGTGTGTGTGTGTGTGTGTGTGTGTGGGTGTGTGTGTGTTTGGGGGGGGGGGGGGGCTGGGGGGGTCTTAGTGTTTATGAAATGGAATTAAATGTTAAGCAAATAACAATGGCGTGGACAGCATGTGTCCCCACTCACCACTGAGTAAGAGTTATTACAACCAATCAGAATAACAGACATACCCCAGCTGCCTCAGGCCTGCTAAAACAAACCATGCCTGCCCACATTAGGCTAAGTGCTCGCACAATAATGGCCAATGAGATTTTCTCAAATACATCAACATCAAAATCCATTTAATCATTCTGAATGCTGGACTGGCAACTACCCCCTTTCCTCCTCCTTCTCGTCCTCCTCCTCCTCGTCGTCTTCTATTCGTTCCCCTCCTCCTCTCAGCCCTTCTGTTCTCCCTCTCTAGTTGCAACACAATTCATTTCAGGGACAGGAAACGCTTAATGAAATACTTGATTAAGTATGAGCATTTCAAGAGCATCTGGAGATTTGCCCCTCAAGCAGCCTAATGGGCTATAGTTCTGGCAGGGGTGTCTGGAATATGCCTGCAAGAGACAGAAAACGGCCCCTGAGCTGGGACAAACTGCATGTGTGTGTGTGTGTGTGTGTAGAAGGGGGTGGGGGGAGTTGGGGTTCAGTTGGATGTCTCAGTTCAGTTAGGACAAACCCTGAGCCATCACGTGAAAAGGCAGGGTCCACCCAAACAAGCATCTGCCAAGGGAAAGCACCGAAATGGCCACTGGCTCAAAAAGTGTGTCAGAGGAGCCATGCTGGGTCTTGAATTGAGGCTTTTCACTTGTGTTGTTCCGTTTTGGTGCTGCAAAGTAAACCCTTCAGAAAATAAAGGCTTTCTATGGTAACTCTGTTTGGTTATGCAAGTCAGCCTAATTCTTCTTTTTAAAAAACACACACACACACAAGAGAGCATAGGCCCTTGACGGCTTTTAGGGAAACACTTCAACTGCAACCCATCTCATAAATAACCTGCTGGTTGGTGCTAACTGGAAAACACTCCATGTTTGAACAGTCACTCAGAGAGACGAAGGATCACAATTATCGCTTCATATTACACAAGACTACAAAAATAGCAATCTGAAAGAGCGGGAGACAGACAGGATTTCTGAACTTCTGATCCGCACAGGTTTCGAGCAACAAATAACAATCTTATAAGCTACATAAATGAAAGAATCCTTCTTTGATACAGCGATGCGCTTTCAGGAAAAAAAAAAAATTTCAACCCATCTGCAAGCTGTAGTCAAACTAGAAAGTGCTCTTACGACATGACCTGCTTTACAACAAGCAGAGACAATATGCTTTGCCTCCACCTTCCAACTTCCAGGCTCAAAGAGCGCTCACAACAAAGAGCCTAAAGTCACAAGCACATTTTGGCTGTGGTGGTGGTGTTCTGCTGCTCTCAATGTGCATGCACAGACCAACATGTCATGCACGCACAAAACATGGACTTAAAACAAGACAGCAGTGAACCACTATGTGAGGTCATTGCTGATTTTGGATAACGAAGGATAATGTGTCCATGCCAGATGTCACCCTGTCTTCCTTCATGAGATCTTAAGGCAAAAAAAAAAAAAAAAAAACGACAGAAACACAACCAGCTGCAAAGTCTGACTCATTGTTGTTACTTGTTCGTACGTACCACCACAGAACCCACATACAGTTGATCAGCCCCTTTGCTCAATTGAAGGTTATTATTAAGCGCTTGCTACCAGGCTGTAAAACACCAGTAGTCAGTTGGTTAACGGAGAGAGTGCGCATTAATCCTCCTTTTTGTTTCAGCAGCACAAAGCAGAGAAAAATCCAATTAAAGACCTCAAGACATATGGCTTGCTTAGCTTTTCGAAAGTAAACAAAAAGAGGCGAAAGGAGTAAGGCGAAAAAAGAGAGGCTGAAAGGCCTTAGTTGGCATTAGAGAGACGACAGACGCTTCCAGAATGACACCCTTTGCCACTGATTTGCATGGGGCACAGAACGATTTGACTTTGCCGATCTGTAACTCACCTAACAGCTTGCGTCTATGGCTGGCTGACAGTGGTAACAGAGGGGAGGGGCCCAAGCCATCATTTAATTATAGCACAGCTTCGCATCCATGCACTTGGACAGCCACATCAGACAATCGATCCACACGAGAATAAAAAAATCAACAACAAGCAATCCATGTGAAGTTCAGGGTCAACTGACCATGCAGTAAAACACTTTGCCAGTAGCAGGGAAAAAAGGGGGTAGGAAGGAAAAACAAAAAAAAAAAACTGCACACGTTCTCAAAACTATGACATGGTTACACAACCCACAGGGGACAGTGAAGCGGAGAGACCTACCAGTGCGTTCAATGTAGTCCACACATTTCTCAATGAACAAGGGGATTGGTCGATCTGGGCTGACCAGACTCTGCAAGGGCACGCCAAAATAGTTGCTTTCCCAGTTCCTCCTCGTTGGTGGGTACAGAGGCTTGGGGGGCTTCTTTTGCTGTGCAGAGAGAACACAAGAGACACTAAGTGGAGGGGAAGTCAGGTGAAACAATAATTCAGACTCAGTTGTTTTAAGTTCCCATTCATAGGAAAACATAACAAAACAGAGGCCTACAACTACTTGATATATTTCAACTGATAACATAGTCAGCAATAAAACAATGTTGGCAATACTATTTATCACACAATCCTCTCTGCTGGGAGGGGAGGGAGAGAGAGAGAAGGGAGGGAATATGAAGATTGAAACACATTTCTACCACCTCCTGGGAAAGCTGCCATTTAATTGCCTTCAAACATCTGGCGTGATGTAGTCAAAAGTACATTGCAGAATACACAAAAATTCCTTAAGTGAGTAAATTTCCTTTTACTTCAGTCACAACATCACAACACACACAAAGCTGTAACAAATAGCATAGTCAGAAGAGACAGTGGCTTGCCAGTATATATGCTTTTATACACTGATGACTTTGGACAGCCACAAAACAATAAATTCACTGTAATAACTGCTTACCATTATCGTTTCATCAGTGTGCCAATAAAGGTTGTCTATTTAATACTAAGTGTTTTATGCAAGTACAGGCCCCATCACAGAAACACAAAAAATGTGCTGCACTACAAATCGCTGGCATCACTCTTGCTCACTCTCAACAAGACAAAAACTCAAATAAAATGACTCACCTTCTTCGGTTCCTTTGGTGCTTTCGGTTTGTTCTTCCTTCTCGTCTTTTTGTCATCCTGCTCAGGGTCAGAGGTGATGGCCGGGTTGTCTATGCCTCCCTTCCAGGGGTCTACAGGAGAAAGCAAGGGGTCTTCCTCGCTACCCCGATTTCCCCTCCCCCCCTTCCTCTTCCTGTGAGCAGGTCCCGACTCATCATCGCTGATGTCAGAGTGGACACGCCTCTGGTAGGCTTTTGTCTTGCTGAAGAGGATCTTGGACCGATGTTTATACTTGGAAGGCCTCCTACTTCCCTGGGCCTTGGATAAACGGTCAAAGCCATTCTCCTCTTCTCCATGCAGGATGTGGGGCCCACCAAACGAATTGCGCATCTTGACAATCCGACTATGGGTGTCCTCTGGCACGGCATAAATGTCATCATTGAACCCCTTGGACTTGAGGAGAGTATCTGCCGGTTCAGCGTAGTTGTCAGACGCTTCTAGATCATCACCATGGACCATGGGGCCTCTCATTCCTCTCCTATGGGTGTTCCTATGAATGCCAGCTTCGATGGTCTTCAGCAAATTTGGGTCGAGCTTCTTCACACCTGGTTTGGGAAGGACAGGCTTAGGTCTTACAGGGGGAGGCACTTTGTGGTTGCGCTCGTGGTCACCCACAGGTGTGCTGTGGATGGGGTACTCGTTCCCCTCCAGGTCTATCCTGCACTTGGTGCGTTCACTGGGGGTGGGCAAAAGCTGAACATCATCCCCAATGGGGCTGTAAGGCGGGGGTCCTTCAGCATCATCCTCTGAGTCAGGATAGTAGTTGTAAGCAGGCGAGTGGCTGTGGGGCGACTGGGGAAATGGGTCTTCGCTTGCACCTGTCCCATCCCGGCTGTTGTCAAACATGAAGGAGCTCTCAATGCTGGATTTCTTCTCAAGCACCTCATTGAAAAATGGTGTGAAGACCTCTGTCTGCCGGTGGTACTGGGACAGGGAGTACAGTGCTGTGAACTTTGCAGTGATCTCAGTGGCAATATGTTCACCCTCAGTCATCAGCTCTTTGATGGCCTCGTTCTCAAAAAAGTCGGCTTGGCTGTCCGTGATGGCCACCATTTGGACTGGGATGACATCCTGGACCTCAGCCAAGAACGCCCTAAGCATGGCCATTGAGGCCTTGCGCTTGGCGGAGTACACAAGGATGTACCCATGGACCAGTTCGTCCTTCCGAATGCCAATGGAGGAGTGGTACGAAAGAACAGTGACTTGTATTCGCCTCCGACTGTCACCAATGATTTTGTCAAGGATTAAGGTGTTGCTCTGACCAGGTTGACCAGCGCTGCAGGAATGCGAATCCAAGAAAGGCGAGAGGATGAGATCCACACTGAATGGATCTCCACACATGGCACACATGACAATCCGCAGATCGGTCTCAGACAGGTCTTTGATGGAGGGCACGGGGCTCATGTCAAAGTTGTGCTTTAGCCCGTCCAGAACACTTCTGAGAGCTTGTTTTATCTGGGACTCGTTACATTTCCTTGGAAAGGTACCAGAGGGTATATCTATAAAGGTGCACTGTAGCTTATTGGCAAGCTGTTGGCCCTGATGCCTCAGGATGGGTATATTTTTGCAAACGCTGTCTCTCTGGTTTGCCAGAATTAAAATGAATGGCATAGGCTGGGCAAATCTGTCTCTCCGGCTATGTGCAATCTCTGCTCTGATTCGGCTAATGCAGTCACCAATAAAATTCAGCGACTCTATGGAGCTGAAAACACAGAAACACCCATGAGGTTTAAAGCTTGGTGCCCACGGATGGCTCAAGAGCAATGAGTTTCCATCAACAGGCATAAGGTCTAACTCATAGATTTTACCATCTAGAGTATACTCGTCATCTGTTGACTGTGCTCTGATTTCATTTGCCAGCTCCTGGGCAAGCCCATCCCTTCCCACGAGACACAAATTAATCTTATCAAAGTTGGCACTGTAGTAGAGATTGGAACGACCATGGTCCAGTTGGACAAGCCTGTTTGCCAGAACCTGCTCAACTTTCAGATCCACACAGCCTTGTCCGCTCAAACAAGTCTCCTTAGTGGGGTGATAGACGAAGCCAATGTGCTTTAGCAACAATGACTCCCTATCTGGGGCGAGTTTTTGTAGGGCTCTGTATCTGGGTTCCTCATTAAGTACAGTGTGGATCTCACTCATTTTGTCACAGCTTGGGGTGGCATTTAAATCCAGGTCATAAAATAGCTCTGCATGCTCAAAAAGCATTTCCTGAAACTCCTCTTTCGCCCTTTCAACTATTTCCTGCTGGTGGCGGCTGTAAACATCTCTGCGATCAGATTCACTGATATACTTGTAAGCCTCGTCCTCCATGACCAAACACATGACCTCGTCCCATGGCTGCCCAGGGCTGATGAAGTGCACCCGCTCGAGGGTCCGCTTGAACCTCTCCTTCATCTCAACCCGCCTCCTTTCAGAGATCAAATGCTGAACGTGGTTTTGATATATCCTCTCTGCTTCCATAGTTTTGAGGATATCAAAAGGCACCCTCCTGTCATTGTTGTCTATGTGGTCTGTCTCGTCCCACGGGCCATGCTCCAGCACCACAAACCAGTACTGAAACTCAGGACGTGTTCTCATGAGACTCTGTGCCTCCGACCAGCTCAAGCCCTCTATTTCCTCAAGGTTATTTAGCAGATTATTAAGAATTTTGGGCAAGCTGGACAGATAATCCTCCTCCTCCTCCTGATATGTTCTTGCTTGAGCTGTTCAATGTGCTTGGAAAACGTGTTCCTGGCCTTTCTGGAGCCCTCCAAGTTAATGTATTCCTCATAGTCAGGTTGCTTTTTCAGCGAGTTGCTCACTGTCTTCCAGGTAGAATGATAATCTCGAACTGTTGACACTATAAGCTTTTCGAACTTGTCTGTCACTGTGGCCACTAACTGCCTCTGGATTTTGTATGCCTCCAAATATGGCATGATTTTGGGTTTCCCTCGTGTTTTGTCCATCTGTTGAATCAGAGCGTTAAAACAGAGGTCGACGTTCACAGACGACCGTGCGGATGTCTCAACCACCAGCAGATTCTTTTTGTTTGCAGCAAAAGCCTGAAGTTCCCGCAGATATTGCTCTACACACTCATCACATTTTGTTGCAGCAATGATGATGGGCTTTTTTGTCTTGCCATCTGTGAGTAAAGGCTATTGACAAATTTCATCTGGTCATCAAATTTCCTATTGCATCCTTTGCTCACATCTATGCAGAGCACAAAGCCATCAATGTTCAGCTTCCCATCGGGCATCTGCTTTTGGTCAAAGTCCTGCTCCAGGCCCAGCTGGTCTGTGCAAATGTACATCAGCTTCTCGGCAGACTGCAATTTCGAAGACGCAGCCCGTTTTGTGTAGGGCTGCAAGTTTGTGCTGCGATGAGGCAAGAAAGTCTGATCGTCAATGAACTCTGTCTGTTCAATGATGTGTATTTTACACTCGAGGCAGTCATCACCTCGGTGAAACACCTCCCCCCAGTACAGGAAGTGGTCATTGTTTACTACGCGTCCACCAAAGTCAATTGTGCTCAACACAGAAGTGTGCTCTGAATAGTAGTCGTCCGCACTGGGGCGCACGTATCGGTTACACAAGCAGGACTTGCCCACACCACAGTTGCCTTTTTCCTTCTCCGTCCCTGAGAGCCCAACTACGCTCACAGCATAGGTTGGGGGGCGGGGCTCCTTGTTCTTGGCCATTATATTCCCCCTGTCATTGCCTTTACAGTCTCAGCAAAGATTTCCTGCAGGGTATAGATGCACTTCCATTTGTTCAGCTAAGGTGCTGTTTCCATGGCTCCGAGTCAATAGGCAGATCCCTCTCCCCTATTGTGTGGGGCAGTTGCTTCTCCCCGTCTTAATCACCTGCCTGCAAAATAAAGACAAAATGCAATTAGGATAAACAGAGAAGCAATGTGTTGTGAGCTAATACAGCATCACACAAACTTACACCTGTTTGCTCAATATTGTGTAAGGTCTAATTTTTTGGAGGGCTTATTTTTTTAAATAATAGCCAACTTGAGTCGCAAAAAGTCGTTTCAGAAGGATACAAGTTACAAGTTTTACAAGTAATGCCTTAAGATATTGTCAGCAGTTTGAGATTTCTGATATATCTTGAAGAGGCAACACCATTTCCATTATAGTTAAATGATAACAGAAAGAGGCCATGCTGCAAATTAGCTCCTAAGTGCTACATGATTTTTCTTTTTGATCAAACACCCAATCACGTCTCCACTAAACTGAAACATTACAAGAAATTATTTTGATGTATAAATGCAGTCCCCATCTAATTTGTGCCGGGTAAAAAATGCCTTGGAACCTCAGCCTTTGAGAAGCAGTGACCTAGAAATACATTTGCTCTGCAATAGGCTGACAGAGGAGGGGAAAAAGCAAGAACAGTTAGTCATTTGACAGATGCCCTTTTTACCAAGACAATCCATTAAGTCTGCATCAGCCACCCAAATACCTGCTCAAAGAGGTTGTGGGTATTAAATCTACAAACCTGAAGAAACCGCAGCAGACACTGCCAATGCCATCTTAAACAGACATGGATTAATAAGACCTATTCTTGTAAAGGGCAGTATGTGATATTAGTGCGTAGCTATGCAAAACTGCGATATCACAAAGTATCAACATATTCCGTTATGTGTAGTCTAGATCTTCATAAAGGTCAAACAACAGCACTGGCAGAATCCACTGCTTGTTAAGTATGAGCAGGATTCAGTTAAATGCTTTGCTTCCTCTGCTGAATGTGTAACGATTTTGACTGGTTCTCTGATTTGTTTCATTAGATAGATACTTCTCTCCAAGGACAGGTTGCATCAGACACCAAGACTTTTAAATTTTTAAATACATCATCATGCCTCGTCCTGCATCAAAAAGTGAAGCAATACGGTGGTGGCCCCAGGGCAAGAAGGGCACATGGTGCTTAAATTAAACGACTTCCGTTACTGACCTAAATACTGTGGCAATCACATATCTAACGCAAAATACAGCCAGATAACATGTGTATCAAAACACTGGCCCAAGCGATTTATTGCATTTAGGCAAAAACTGCAATAACTACATAAAATAACATAACAATAACAGAAAATGTTTGAAGTTAATACAAAGACAAAGACACATTTGCAGCACAACTTGTCATGTGCTGATGCCCAATGGCTAGATCTAGATCCTAGAATCTAGAACCGCTAGGATAACCAAAACGTCTAATTTTACCAAGAACGACCTGTCTTTTTTCAATTCAGTGCTCAACCTATAACTTGAATAAAAGCCCACAACTACATTGCTGCTGTATAAGAAAATGTGTGAAAAGAGTGGCCTCCAACCAATTATTTATTGCATAATGCTACATCTGACAATGAACACACCATGCCAGGTATTCATTTCATTTACACTCTATGCTATCTTATATGTGTTTATAAAATGTCTACTTAACCTAGTGTGTTCATTCACACATGTTATTTAAAGAAACTGTCTTTTTTGTAAACAATTCTTAAAAGGTAAGCATTATAAGGGACAAAGGCACAGCCAACATGAGGTCTCGGCTGCAAACATCTTTCAGATACAAAATACAATACCATTCTACACTCCACAAAAGGTAGGTCCACAGAGAGGAGAGTACAAAATGTAGGCTAGAACTTATAAGTGCTATAGGAGGGTAACAAAAGCGAAATCAGATTTAAAAAATATTGCTACTTGCTGCTTTTCTGCTTCAATAGTGATGGCTTTGCATTTACAGTGTTTTTTTTTTACAAAGCAAGCATTTATTGATGACAATCTTGCTGGCGCTCTGACCAGGGAGGCGGAGGTTAAATCATTAAGCAAGGTCATGCAGCATTCACTTTTTTACACTTAAAAAAACTCATCTGGAGAGCTACAAGAGTTTCCTGTCACTTGCAATGCGGCAACTTGCCATATGGTGATCCAAGATCAACAGCATCCCTCAAAGGAGCCCCAATGCGGAAATAAACGTAAGAATAAATGGCTATTTAAACTGTAGAATATTATGAACCTGTCCATGAAGTGATCATGTCCAAGTCCATGATCACTTGTGTTTAGTACTACATTACAAGCGTTAGTTTTTGCATTACTATCTCTTCTGAATTAACTTGATGGCCTAATCAGACGGTCAAAAAGGTTTGGCAAATTCAACGGCAATCATAGTGCTATGACGTAGTCCATATTTGCCAGCCAACGATTGATTCTTTATTTAATTCATTAGTGTGTCATCTAGACTACCATACGATGTGAGCTCAATAAACAGCCAGATTAGACAACGGATTAATTTACTAGCCTACTCCGAGAACATTAAAAAAAACATATCCTGGGCGTCAAACGTTAGTTATAATGTTTCTGCAACATCGTTAGTTCTCCCGTAGGTACAGTACATAAACTTCAAACGGCTTTAGTTTCTCTACAGTAACCACGGAGAGGATGGTGCGCTCGGGTAAACATGATAAAAGACAAACTGCCACCTACGATGAGGGCACAAGAACAATATACCAAATAAATTGTCACGAGACACTGAATTATGTTACCGTTTAGGAACATGATCAAACATGCAACCTGGTGGCTTCTCACCAGCGTCAGAAAACGTGAAATTCAAGAGAGGTGAGCGTAGAATATCGAGAATTTCTTATTGATGGGTTACCTTATTGCTTCGTTACCTTAACAGCTTACAAACCAACCAAGGTATCGATAAATGACATAGCTAATTACAATACACTATGTTTGAATTAACAGTAATTACAGCATTTGACCATAGCTATGCCAAAGCTGACCTACCCATTTGGATTAGTCTCTATCAGTGTTGCTATTTTAACATCCTGACGATGTTAACGTTAACTGTCATCCAAGGTTTAGGTTAACATTATGTTAGCTGTTGTTCCATGACGTTAAGTAACGTACATGAACAATGCATAGAGTCATCTCAAAAAAAGAACATTTCGTAGAAATTATTTGTCGAACAAAAAAATGCCATTATTCACCTTTTAGTTGTGTTCCTGCACTTGTAATTTCAAGTCCCGAAATAAACATAGCCCACTCTGCTGTCATTTCATCAGTTCACAAATCATAGCTAACCTATGATAATCTACGTTGATGTGACACACTGACTGCACCTTATCTGCTAGCGTGCTAGCAAGTCATACAGTTAGTGTTACCCACTGAACTAGATCCCCATACCAACGAAGCCTTATGTACAGCTAACGTGTTAGCTACCCAGTTGGCCAACTGCACATGCAGTCTCGATTTCTGGCAACCCTTCACTTTAGTGAAATGAAAAATAACTCTTGTGCAATTCTCTGCCGTATGGTCGTTCCATTTCTTGAAAATGGTTAGACGAAATCATGCAACGCCGCGCGCCCAGCCTTCATACAGGGTAAAGAAAGATATGTGCCTGGTTAGCTAGCTAGTAAGCTAGCCAACATTATGCCACACTGGACTCAGCAGTCGAACAATACACTTTTAAAGGCTAGTGATGCATACATTTAAGTATTTCCGAAAAACTGTGAGATTTGATTCGTTCTTCTAGGACATGTCAAAAGAAAATCCACCATAACACTTATACTGACAATAAAAAAAGTCAAAGCAGTTCATTCCAAATACATTCCCCTACCTAACATGGTCGCTCCCAGCTCTCGACACTACGGAAAAGAGATATCATTCCAAGTGTCTTCTTTTATTTCCACGGATTCGGCTTTAAAACATTATCCTTGACATACTGTGGCCACGAACAACGTTAGTTCCTAAGAAACCTTTAAAAAGTGTTTTTATCTTGTAATTTAACTATATTGGTGGTATGCATGTAATCCGAGACTCTCTCCCTCCCCTCTCATTCCAGTCGGTAATGGCGACGAGGATGGATCCTGCTCTCACTCACACTCTCCCCCCAGTAACTTTTCCATTCGGCTCAGTACGGGGGCGCGTCGCGCGTTCATGGCTGCGGCGGATTCGGTGAAGAAAACACATTTGAACATTTGCTTCTCTCTCTCTGTCTCTGAAGGGCGATTAGAGTTGCATTACTTGTACGTATCACCTGAAGAAGGACGAAGCATGTAATTTCTGCGCTAGTTAAAAAGACTAGAATTAGGCCTAAACTTTGATCTAGGTTGAATTAACCGTAAGTCTATCAAAAAAAAAATCATTTGTCTATCACAAAACTTGGCAAATCAGCGGTGATGCAAATGAGATTTTTTTCTTGATTTTTTCTCTAGGTAGCCAAGACGACAGATTCTTTGTAGAAATTAGCCTATAGGTATCAGAGAAACATTGATCAGCTGTTAAAGATATTATTGCCTTTAAGGCTGGAAATAGACCCAGTTTTTAAAACAAAAATTCAGAGCCCATATTCTTTTTGTTTCTTTTAACTTTGGCTATAGGCCAGGCAATGAATCCCTACTCCTATTGACATAATGAATGGGACACTTAATACTGTACTCAGTGTCATCAGTATGTAAGCAGGCTTTCTATTTAACACAGAGGAAGCTACATTTTTGATAAACTCAAGACTATCAAATGGCTGAATGGGGTGAAGAGATTGCTTGTCATTTTAGCTTGTAGGCCACAAAAGTAACAGGCTATTTAACTCAGAGCTGCACTTCGTGACAGAAGGTTTTTGACAGTAGCCCAGGCTATGGTATATTTTTTGGCAGAGCTCATGTTTTCAAATCTTCAGCTTCTCTGTTTTGGCATAACAGAGGATCCACACTTTTTTTGTTTCTCTTAAGCATATAAACCACATTATACAAATGGGCTGTCCCTATGTTATTACCATTTCATTATTAAACCTTGTGGACCTTTAGAATATGATTTCAAAACCATAAGATCATTAACCCAGAACTCTAACTTTCCATGTCCATTCCTTTGCCTAAAACTGCACCTAGGGATGTAGCCGAATGAGGATTCCATTTAACTTAACCCTCACCATTACACGATAGACAGCCAACAAATATAAGGCTACATCCACAAGAACTTCAGTGGCATCCCCTGCAATAACAACTTCACCCGTTTAACTACATTTACATTCTGTTATTATGTTGTCAGAGCATTTGTGAAGTATTCATTCAGAAGAGTATTGGTGCTGATGTTGGGAAAGAGGGCCTGGCTTGTGAGAACCGTTTTAGTTCATCCCCAGGATGTAGAGAAAACCTATTATGGAGGTCAACTCATACCAATGAATTTACAGTGGTGTCCTTGAAGGTTGTGTGGGTGTAATGGCAGGCATCCCTATACAGCAAGTAAATGATAACTGAAATTAGGGCATGTTGTATCTTAAACACAATTGCCCTATGATGATTAGATGTTTGGTGGAGTGTGCATTTGCATTTGGGGAAAAGTATTTTCAGGTATGTGAACATGCAATTGACAAACAGGGCTCTGTATTTGAACATAGTCACCACAAGACAAATTAGTTCCTGTGATGTTTAACATATTTGGTGTGTTTATTTACAAGTGTTTTGTAGGTGAGAGTGCTCCTCATTGTTACAAGGATGTTTGGGTGTGGACTCATGGTCTCTTGCCAAATGCAGAGCACAACCCCCATACTGAGACTAGTGGAGGAGTGCAGAAAATAGGTAGTGGAGTTTAAATTTTCCTTGATGTTCATATTTCCAGCCTTTGTCCTTTCAAAAAGCCATTTTCGCAATTTTCTCACCCGCCTTCAGAGCATTGTGAAGATGGATGTGTTGGGAGAGAGTGACGTGACGACATGCTGAATGTTTCTCAATAAGTGTTTAAGTAAGTAAGCATTTTCCATCTCAGAGTCACTGTCAAACAGCCAGTGCGAGTTTGAGACAAGATCCCTGTGTTCCTACTTGGCTGGTGGCCATTCGGTCAATATGAACAAGAACAAGGACTTGGAATTTGAGCTCATGAGGAACGCTGATTGCTGTGGGCTCAGATGAAAGACTGCACATGTACGACACAATGCACTTCTTCATGGAGTGAAGGTTAGGCAGTTTTAAGATGACCTGTGTTGTTGTTGCTGTCACATCTGATGCAGTTAACATGTTACTGAATTGTGCCAGAGGATATGGGTGAGGCTTTTACAGGGCTCTCAAACCTGATACTCCTGGTATGCTTGTGCTGCTCTTAGTTTTATAGGTTATCAGGGGGCAGTAATAGACAAACGCAAACAGATGCTGTCTGATGTCTGGCCTTTTGGTTTCAGGTTATTTTCTCAGGTCTTTCTTTACCAGGTCATTGTTGTTTAAAAATTAAACAACACTATGCTGGCTAATTTACTGGAATTTCATTATCTCCATCTTATCTTTACCAGAAGGTGACCAGTCCTCTGACACAAAAATTGGGGACATTTCCCTGAATTTTCCTTGAGACATTCCTATTTCTACAGTCAATCATTAAAATAAGTAATGATTTAGCTTCAAAAATCAAGAAACAAATTGGGCTTTCTTGTATTTTACCAGGGACAGACCACCAAAATTGGGGACTGTCCCCAGAAATCGGGGTCGTCTGATTACCCTACATTACCATGATGATTACCATGTAATTTTTTCTCTCTTTTCTCCAGGTGTATCATGGACTATTCAGGACTTTGGCACTGATATAAATCAGTTTCCTTTGGCTAACAAACAAATCTGAAAATATTAGTGCTGTCTGTTTTTATGAAAAGCAGCTGCTTCTTATCAGTTCATATCTTACAGTGTTTTGACCTCATTCTTTCTGCAGTGTCTTATCACGTCTGGCAGCTTATTTGCACTTTCATCATCCATGAGAGGCAAAAAAAAAAATCAATGGAAAACAGATCACTGTATTTACACTTGACCTTCACTTACCCATGGCAGCTATGCAGTAAAGCACACAGTCTGTTTATCTGATCACAGCACAATTACTCGCTATTTCACTGGTGAGCTCAGGGTGTCTCAATTAAGATGGTGCCGATTGTACCCATTGCTGCCAACACTAGAAAATGTGACCTTGAGATGTCAGATGTCAGGAGGACACTCTCACAGCAGTTTAGGGGAAGGCAGTGAGGAGGCCATGAGAACTTACACATTTTCAGTTTCGTAAATGGTTCTCAGTGTGCTTCCCACCAGGCTTGCCAGCACTTGTTCTACTGACTCTTTTCTATTGCAGGACCTGGGGCTCCTATGCAAATAACTTTTCCGTAGAGGGGGCGGAAAAGCATTTAAGCACACTACGTTATCTGCTTCAACAGCGAGACTATCACTTTTGCTTTTATCTGTACAGCCCAGTTACTCTCTGCTCTCCCCCATGAAAACAGAACGGCATGACTCCCAGACAGACACACCAGGGGTAGGGCCACCTGATTTACCTGAGGCAGGTGCTCTCACAGAAGTCGGCCGCGAGTATACTTGAAAGAAGAAATTCACACTTTTAAATAAGCAATGAGAGGCTATAGAGGGAAAACGATGGGAAGCAGTGCAATACTCAGTGGCAAATATTTTCAGAGCACAGTCCTTCAGCACTGCTGGTAATTACTTGTGTGACTACACAAGTACAGACAGGCAAGGGAGTGTAAGCAAACACTGAGAAATGAAACAATTAGCTACTTTCTCAGTGGGCATAATACAATATACAGCCAAGTCCAACGCTTCATATAAGGAATGGAAAGGCATGTATACTGCTCATGATCCACGGCTGTGTTTATTTTTGCAGACCCTGTGCGTTCAGAGGAGCGTTAGTATAGCTGGTATGCCCCTCCATTGTGTCAAGGCAACCAAAAGGTAGAGTGGCCATGGATCACTATAGCAACACAAGCTTTATTTTTTAATTGAACCCTGAGGCAGCTATCATGCGCACACCCATTCTGCTTCAGAGCTCACCCAATCCTCAGATACCCTGCAGGGCTACATTGTTAGCAGAAGGAGGTGTGTATGTGTGTGTGTGTGTGTGTGTGTGTGTGTGTGTGTGTGGATGCGGATGAGTTGATGTGTGTTGGGAAAATATACTTATTTATCTGTGTGCATGCATTTTTTTGCCCCATGTGTGAAGCGAGTGTTGATGCCTCACCCACCTACAGTGTCATTGCACAGCGGTGGCTGACATCAAAACCTCAGCAGCAGGCCCCGCCTTTACTTTGTCCTGTCTGTCTGCCTGCCTGTCTATCTTTCTATCTCTCTGCTCCTCTGTCTATCTCTCTGTAACCCTGTCTGCTATAACCCTTTCCAAATCTCCAGGCCCCTCTTCTCTTTTACCATCATCAATTATTCACCCAGCTCCCCCAGATCTCCCCCAGAAACACTTCAGATTTGGGTCCTGTGAACAGCCACGTCGGGGAGTCCTTCCTGCGCCACACCGGTGTCCTGTTCCTTTCTGAGCCACTATTGCTGCCGGCAGACAGACAGATGAGCCTAATCATCTCTGAAAAGTATCAGACAGGCGTGTGGAACCCGAAGGCTAGTTTGTTCTAAAGGGTCCATTCATTTGTGTTTTAATTACACTTAATACACGTCTCTGGTGACTGGCACTGCGCTTCACAGTACTGAGGAATATATAACAGATCTCTTCCTCTTTCGTCTCAGCCCCCCCCCCCCCCCCCCTCTGTCTTTGAGAAAAATGCTGGGTGGTTTCAAAGCCCTCCTACACACACACAGACACACACATTTTGAGCTCCTCTGACATGGAACAGGAAAAGAGCAATGACTTGAGCTGAGAGGGGGTCTCACTCACTCCCCCCCAGTCCTCCAGTCTACCACCTCACTGAGTGCAGAGAAGAGGAGGGGAGGGGAGCGGAGCATAGCGGACTCTATACATGCCCTCCCAGTGACGCAGTGCAATTGGAACCAGCTGCTGCTATTTACCCCGTGCAGGACCGCAGCTGCATTGGCATGGCAACCGGTCTACGCTTCGGCCCCAAGACAGGCAGAGCAGGGTGGTGGGGGTCAAGGGGGGATGGTGGGGGAGGGAGTAGCTGACAGAGTTGGGGGTGGTAGGTGAAGGGGTGGTGTGTTTTGGGAGGAGGGAGGGAAGGACACTGGAGAACCCTCTCACTTCTCTCCCCTGTCCAGGGACCGAAAATTTTTCTTGCCAAAATCAGGCTGGTACTATACACGTTCAGGAGACAAGATAGCTCCCCCAAAGTCCATTTGGGAGGTTCACTGACTTGAGGGTGGAGAGGAAACTCTTTGAGAGACTCAGTGGGGAGGACATGCACTTAAGTGGATGGATTTTTCTCACTTGACTTTCAGAAAGTGAAAGTGTGTCTGTTCTTTTTTCTCCCACTGCTCTCTCTCTCCCTCTCTCCCTTTAATTTTGGAATGCAGGATGTGGCTTTCATAACAATGGAGGGTTATATTTCTCTTGGTCCAGGCTGACAGAAGTGGAGTGGGTGACTGGAATGAAATTGAGTCAAATTCAAGGGTATCCTTGAAGTACGAATGACAAGCAAAGCCTTTTTAATTCATATATTTGAAACATGCATGGAATTCTAATTCAGTCTCTCATTACATGTATGTGTGTTAAAACATGCAGACAGCATAACTACAAGTTCTTTGACTCAAGACTCCAAAGACTTCACTTAGCATAATTTTTATCAATAATAAATGCTATTCTCCTGTATTATACATGTGAGGATCGCCACTTTTGATAAGTTACCAGAGTGAGAGTCGCTCTAATATCAAGACTGAAGCCTTAGTGGAGAGGATGTAGCTTTGAAATATTTAAAAACATGGTGCCAGTGGAAGTAAAGAGAATTCTTGAATCCAAGGCAGAGTTGTGTGAGAAATGCTCAAATTTTCCATTACTTCTGAACGAAATGTGGAATTACCTCTGTGAGAACGTATTTTCCTGGGAGCTCAGGTGACATTGAAACCAGACACCCTCTCTCTTTCTCTCTCTCCCCTTCAGTCACTGTGTTTTTTTGGCTGATTTAATTATTGATTCTTCACAGCTTGAGGAAGTGGAGGTCTACTTATGTCTGTCCTGGACAGCATGGGTTGCTGTCGAAACATGAGAGAACTGCAGCCCTGACGTCAGTTCTGAGTTGCAGATAAGTCCCCACTCAGAGCTGATAACACCTGAGGTTTATTCATCTTATTGCTGTTGCTGTGGGAATGTCCAAAGGCTTTGAAGAAAATAACTAGTCATCTTGCCGAAACACTCCTGTTATGACTCCATACAAAACAGAGGCCGACTCAGGAGTGGTCATCTGACACACACACACTCTCTCTCTCTTTCACACACACACACACACACCACACACACACACACGTGACTGCGTCACTTTTTGCCTTCTAATCCTCCCACAGAAACTTCTGTCCATCTTTGTCAAGGAGCACATGGCTAAGCAGTAATTATCCAAGCCGAGTCATCTGTCTGGTTCCCCCCTTTAGGCTTTCCTGCACCTCGACTGTGGCCTCGCCTCGTCCTTGCTGTAGTGGTATACAGAGATGCATTGCTCCCAATGAAGCAGGTCTCTATGCCGCATCTCATTGATTCTAAAGTTATTATCTCTCATTTGGTGAGATGGATGACAGCACAGCTCGGTGCCAAGACTGTTCTAACATGCCACAAAAGACTAGGTGAGGTGATGGAGGAGTTGGAAGGAGCCGAAGAAAGAAAAGAGGAAGAAAAAAAGCAAAAAAATATAAAGATGTGGTTGAAAAAAACAATTCAAGATTGACAAGGAGAGATTGGGCAGTTGAGAGTGAAAAAGAAAGACAGAGAGAGCTCAAGCAATGGGACAGGCAAGTCTGGGAGAGCTGCTTTTGACTGTTTCATGTCTCAAAGTGGGTGCACAGCAAAAGCCTTCCTGATCATTACTCATCATGACATATCTGTCGTGCCAGAAGAACAGAAAATGCAAGAAGTGGGTCTGCTCCAAAAAGCATAAGGCTGGCCACCGAAAAAAACAACACATCACTCATTACCACAGGTTCAGGCATAGTGAGCAAGTTTTCATAAAAGATTTACACAGCATCTTAATCGCTTTTATTGCAGTTGCCAAAACTCTGGGGGGACTTTCAGTAATACAATGAATTGCATAAAAGCTGCATAGTTCATGCTCCAATGGGACCCGTGTGGTCCAAGTCAGCACTCGTGGGTAGAGGAGAGCAGGTTACCCCCCATAAACATGCACACCTCACTCTGTGTAAATATAACTGTCCGGCGAGTGTGGGGGTTTTGCAGCAAAGAAAGTTATGGCTGCTTCAGCTGACTTAAGGGAACCATGAAAATATGCAGGATGTGGAGCCGTTTGTCACTTGAACCTTATCCCGCCCGGGAAAATAAATATCAGCCCGCGGGGCACAGTCTGTACTTCTGGATGCCAGTAGAGGGCCACCTGGTGGCCGTGATGTGCAAAAACACCGGTTTCAGATACTCTCTCGTAACTTTTGGCACTAACCAGTCTTTTTCAACTGGCAAAAAGAAAGTTTCTTCTAATAAGTCTTGGGGCATGTCTCATTAAAGCTTGGCCATAACTCACTGCTAAAGTACTGCTAACACCTCAGCAGCTCTCAAGGTCACAAGACGTGTTAAAATGCAAACACCTCAGTGTGTCTATCTGCTGTGTCTGACGGAGTGTAACTGATGCAGATGATGCACAAAAAAAACAAACAAACAAGGGACATGGAAGGGATGCTAAGAAGGGCCTACGAGAGAAACACGCTGGGCGAATAGTGATGATGTCAACTGTTTGGAATTGGAGGTGGATTAAGGTCTTGTAAAACCACGTCAAGACTTCTGTGGAAGGCCAGCAGAGCACAAACTGGCCAGAAATGTCAGATTAGAGGTAGAAAAGATGGTGTTAACTACTCGCAATACTGAAATCTGGAATGTCTACTAATAACAAAAATAACAGGATTAAGAGGATGTTATGCGTCACAGAATGGAATTCTGATAACAAACTGAAAAGCAGCCAATAACCTTGTTTTTTTTCTTTTAATTTCACACTCATCCACTCATGTTTGTCTTTACAGGCTTCCTGGTGTACATTTTTTTGCAACACAGGGAAGTTGTGCGTATTGGCTTGAGACACTCAACAGTGCAGAGCAGACACTTAAACCCACAGACTTGAGTGCATTCCACTAGACAGACAGACAGCCAGACATGACCAGGGCCCCGTGCACAACGGGAAACCCACATAACTGTGGTTTCTGCCTCCCTTTTTCCTCAGTACCACCCAAAATATGACCTGAACACTGTGAGGCTACGAATAATGTTGATCATGTCCTTGAATACTGGATGACTTCATAAGTAGTGTATTGTCAGCTTACTATAAGCTTTTTTAAGATTGTGCTTGTTGAGAGTTCTGGCTATTGTAGACATCAGACAACAGGGAGATAGTCTGCTTAAAGGTGGTGTCCACTGCTGTGTAAGACATCTTGAGCAGGGGAAGACCAGAACACTCTGGTCATAGCACAGCTGTCTGTCAACCCGAAGAGTCCTCTAGTCGGCGTACAACTGCAGCAGCAATTTCTTATAAGCTTCAGCCTAGAAAGACACACAGAAAAGACAGCAGATTCAAAGAATGTAAACGAAGGTAAAAAATGTAGATCTGTACTGTCTATCAAATGAATGTGTAAGAGATGAAAAGTAAGAGTTCATTTTTGACACAGATTCTTGAAACAGGGACTAGAGTGGTGGTGATGTGCACACAAAGACAGTTTCAGAGGCAGCAGTGGCGCAAAGCTGGAGAATTTCCACTGAAATGTGATGCTGATTGACACCTAAGAGACTGTAATGGAGATGATCAGAGAGGAGTTTGTAAGTGTGGGGCTGGGAGTGTGATTAAAGAGGACTGATGATGAGAGCGCTGTGCTGTGCTGACTGTGCAGCGTACCTCAGGACTGTCTGGGGACGACACCACCACTGGCCGGCCTCGGTCAGACATCTCTCTGATGTTCAAGTGCAGTGGGATGTCCCCTGTGAAGGCAGGAACAGGTGAGGCAACCGTTAGATAACTCATCGGAATCCCTACAGGCACTGTAGAGGTGCTTTTAATTCACTTGCGCACATATCAGATGCACAGGTGCTGGGCTTTCAAGTATACTTTTAATGTTCTTTCAAGTACAGTATACTTCTAATGTTTATTTACCTCATTAGGTTTTCATGACATCAAAAACTACAAAAATTCCCTCAAGTGCACATGATCCACATATTTCTTGGTGACATTAACTGTGAGTAAAAACTGTTTTGAATGACCTCTTCTTTCCCAGTAATATATTAAGCTATATGACAGCCATAGGCATCATTCAGCCATCAACTGAGGGGACCCTATAATTCCAAACAAGATATCTCATGCACAGCCAATAGGGTATGGAATGAAGCACACGTTCTGTTTAGACCTTAAATAAATTATGAGGACAAGTGCGGAAAAAAAACCAAAGATGTCAAGTAGTGCAGTGCGACGCATTTGCTATTTCAGTTTTGCAAGTCCTTAGGTGCTACAAGAAACTGCAGAAACTCATTATCATGCTGTGTGAGCAGAGGTGCAGAGCAGAGATCCATACACCTGGTGTATCTGAATCACTGATAAATATAGAAAGTCATTAGCGATCTGTGGGACGGGATGGAACGGGACAGGACAGGGTGGTGCAGGGCGCGGCAGCAGCAGTGGCAGTAATGTAAGGCACTGTGCACGGACGCATTTGGAGTGAGCTGCTGATTAATGGCGCCAGAGCGGAGGTCTCACCAAGGACTTCTACTCCAAGGGTGTGGGCCAGATCCCTTGCCCCATCTGCTCCAAAGATGTGGGTCTGGTGGTTGCATTTGGGGCACTGGAAGACGCTCATATTCTGTACCAAGCCCAAGACCTACAACACAAAATTAAGCACAAAGGAATGATTAAATGCAAACCCGGAATGTCAGTTCAGAAGACATTGGCTTTCTTGTCCTGTCACTTAAAGGCCAAAAGAAGTTCCATTTTTGAAGTTCTAATCTGAGCTGCACAACATGCTTGAAGTAATGAGATTTATTCAACATAGCAAGAGGAGACCTATTAAGGATATTATATTGGTTCTCTGCCTTAAGCGAGGAGACTTATTAAGGATACTACATTGGTTCTTTGCATTAAGCGAGCACTCACTCAGTGACTTAAACACCATTTCATTTCAGACACCTAATTCTAATCAGGAGTTGCTCACCGGCACATTGACTTTGCGGAACATCTCGGCTCCCCGACGGGCGTCCAGCAGGGCAATGTCCTGCGGCGTGGACACGATTACTGCTCCTGCAGGGGCCAAAGACCATTGAAGGTCAGAAGATTAAAGCACTTAATGGTCACAGTTACCACATTATGTCTCAATTCACTCATAATATTGGGCCATTAGACCACATTGCTTGATAAATGTGAGTGAAAATAGTGTCTGTGATGACGTGTTTATAAGCCTTGCTAGACATGTCGTAAGACATGTTAAACTGCCTACTGATTAGAGTTCATTAAAAGGGTAGAGTAACAGTAATTGGGTAGATTAAGGCTACAGAGGATTTGAAGACAGGTGAGCATTGTTAGCTGGAGACCACATTGTGTCTTACATAACTGACTGACTAACTAAATTGCTTACTAGGCTGTTACTAAATATTTGCGTCCAAGTTGTCTTGGTCCACCTAGGTGCATTTATTTGCATAACATCAAAAAATGCATCACTGCTATTAACAGCACTCAGTGTAAGAAAGAATGACTTCAATAGCATAAAAACGATTTACTCCGGAGACTACAACATTTTAATCACAGAATAACCATGAGTTACCAGTCTGATAAATACAATTTCTTCAATGTCAGACAGTTTACTGCTTGAGGGAAAATGCTTAATACTGCAAGGATATAGATGGGTCTATATGGGTCAATCTCTTTATTGTGGGAATAGCCTATCAGATGATTTAGGTGGAAAGGTCATGGCAAGTTAGCATTTGGATATCCCAAACAGCCCAGCATGGCTGTGTGCCAGTGTTAGCCAGCCTCAGCTCAACTCAGCTCAGGACAGGAGCATTCACTCCACACATCATTACCTGGCCATTGTGTCAACGGTGAAGTAAATTGTGCCTGTCGTCCATTGGTGAGATCTTATCAAGGCTTTGTAAATGGGACAATTTCTAGTGCCACAAAAAGCTATCTGCTTACACAGCATTCTCACAGTCCTCCCAACCAAGCAAAATAATTGCCAATGACTGGCAGCCGGCCAATGGACCCACATTTTTGCACGTCATCTAGAGTGCATAGAAAATTGCCACTCAGCCTTCACATGCACAAACATTTACACACTGCCACCTCCTGCTGGCCATTAATTGCTATTACAGGTATTACTGCAACACTACTGGAACCAAACACTGAGATAGTTTATACAGATACTCACCCGCAATGGGGATATTCTGTGTTATGGAGAGCTGGACATCTCCAGTTCCTGGGGGCATGTCTACTACCAAGTAATCCAAATGTCCCCAGTCAACCTAAACAGATAAAATCACACAGGACTGGTCTCAACAGAATGTGCTCAAAAGAAATGCAAAAATGATGTATGTATGTATGTAAATCATAATGAGCTGAAATAGTCAATATTGTTTGGGAGGAATTTGCACACTACATTGCTTTACAATAAGACAAGATGTCAGATGCAAAATGTGAACCTGACAGATAAACAACAAATGCCACCAGTTTAATAGAGGCATTTCACAGATCTTAAGAGATATAACAGACAAGTCCTATTTATCACTACAGAATGCCTATCTATCTTTTCCTCTAACACTCTGAGAATAAGGCACCAAAGCTACTACTACCATGAACACACACTAGCAGTGGCAGGTCATGACAGAGCATGACAGGCTGAGCACATACTTCACCACTGCTCACCTGTCGGAGTAATTTCTCAATAGCTGACATGACCATTAGACCCCTCCACACAATGGGTGCCACGTCCTCCACAAGAAAGCCCATTGACATACTGAGAAAGGACAGAAACATGGCAAGATGTCAGGACAGAAAACATGACAAAGGAATGCCATGCCATGAATTAAAAAGGCTCTTAGGTCTAACAAACTTACCAAGGAACTCCAAAATTTATTAGAGGTCTCATAAGATTATCTGAAAAGATAAGAGGGCAAGGAAATATTGCAACAGTCTATACACACAAGTTCCATTGTCAGCTCATCTGTCATAGATATGGACTAGAATGGTACATGTGTTCCTCTGCAGAGTTTTTGATAACCCTCCAAGACCCTCCAAGATAGGATTAATAATACTAATGTAACAGAAATGAATTGGCAGGCATATGATGGTAAAAATACCAAAAGAAAAAAACAAAAACAAAAATAGTCACTGCGTAACACATGTGTAACTTACTGTCTGTCAGTTCTGGATTCCCTTTTAGATTCATTAGTTTAGGAACTGAAGGGCCATACACATCAGCATCCAACAACCCCACAGATACATTCTGCAAAAAAAAAATAGACAATTGAATTAAGTTTCATACAACTAAAAACATAACATCACAGAAATAATTAAGAGACGGTATTACCGGATCATTGGCTATGAGTCCAAGTGCCAGGTTTACTGAAAAGTACACAAAGCAAAATGTAAGAATGAGAACATCCCATCATAAGCTGTGCTTACTATTTGACATGAGGGGAATGACGTTAGAGATATATCTGAAAGAGTGCGATTAGTATATTATTGACCAGCTGTAGTTGACTTTCCTACGCCTCCCTTTCCTGATGCAACAACGATGACCCTCTTCACCCCAGCAATGGGTTTCTGTTTGGGTAGCCCTCTTGCCATGTGCTGCCTCTGTTTCTCCTGCAACCTGTCAGTTGCGCCTGATGTCTGCCATCACAAACATCAAGACAGGGTATAAAATCGTTGTCAATATAAATTGTTTTGACTTGACATGCATTCATTATGTACTAATGTTACCGTTACAAAAAAATTATAATCACAAAAAAATAAATAAGACAGCAACCGAAAGAATGTAATTGCTGTTTGTTTTGAAGGTCTAGCTAGCACTTGTTAGCTCTGTGCATGACAGCTTACCTTGAACCGTATTGAGTGTGAACAGTAAGTCGGTGGAAGCTGGAAACGTCCTAACGTACAGACAATGCGCGTATCGATGCTCTGAGAAATACATTTGAATGCATGTATAAATTTACAACACTTAAAGTGGGACATATTTTGTGCTTCAATCAGCAAGCTAACTCTGCGACCAAATGACGTTAGGAAGATTGGACCATTTTTGATGACGTCTCCCACAACATGGTTTATGCGGAAGCGATTGCAGTTAGGAGGACGGCAACCTGGAACACTCATAGTGTGTAACATATGACTGCAACAGATCTTTGCATGTGAAAAACTCTTTACCGTCATGGCAGACAAAATAGTTTCTTTGCAAGCTAGAACCACTCTACAACAGTGCCTTCATGCCAGACTTCAAGTAAAACCTCCCGATGAGCAGTCGGAGGCAGAGTGGGTAGAGGTAGGTGGGTAACTTGGGTAACGTTAGGTTGAATGAATGATCTTCAAACCTGACTCTGAATTCTTCGACTGAACAAGTGTTTTTTTGCCTGTCCTATTTCTTCCAGATTGACCGTGGAATGATTATCTATATCTGTTTCTTCAAAGGAGCCTCTGAAGATATTATTCCAAAAATGGGTAAGCTAGGATACGCATGCATTGCACGTTATTTATTTTAGGAGATGCACAGATGCACATCCACAACCTGTCTGTACTCTCTTCCATAGTGACTTCCCTCCTAAACATCAAGCTGTGTGAAACAGACTCAGGAAAGTATGTGTCAGTTTTGGACCTGCCAGGTAATGTCCTGATCATCCCTCAGGCTACGCTGGGAGGAAAAGTCAAAGGCAAGGTAATGCAGTACCATGGCAACATTGGGAAAGAAGAGGGACAGCAGCTGTATGCTCAGTTTGTCTCCCAGTGTGAGAAAGAGATGGCTGCCTGCAGTAAATGCTGTGAAGCTGGAGTTGTGGTTAGACATGGGACCTATGGAAACAGACAAGTACTTAAACTTGACACAAATGGACCTTACACTCATTTAATGGAATTTTGAGGTGCATGTTTTGTTTTTTTTGTTTGTTTCTTTCTTTCTTTCAGTGTCAGATGAACTGCTACAGGGATGCCAGATTTGTGTATAATTGTCAAGTACTGTAAATTCATAATAAAGTAAAATTATGTTTATGTGAGCTCTCTGATAAAGGAAATGGACACTTGCTTCATGTGTTAACTAGACTTTAATTACCATTTCTACAAAGTAGTAGGCTACTGTCATATAACAGGACAAGTGTGGGTTTCTCTGGTTGACTAGTGAATTGAGTTGGACAAGATTGTTGAGTTCCTATCACGTTTTATCCCATTGACTTTTCTCTCTCCCTGACATACAAATTCAGACTACCACTTTCAGACTCCACTTAGTGACTAAGTCAGACCATTCTGAGGTAAGAAGTTACTGATTTTTTTTTTTTTTTATGATATAGCCTGCTGTTCATGGAGATCACGTCAATCTGAGATTGAGTTTGGTCTGCCTACTTTCAAAATGCCTCTGTAAACATTGGATAGACCTATGACCAATTAGACCAAAGATTCTGATAAAGTTTGCATCAACGAACCTCCACTGTGGAAGGGGTAAAAGCCTATTTTGACTGGATCCCGATCTCAAACAAACAAAATGAAGTGGAAATAGGATTAGTTGCCATACAGAGCTGAAGAGTGAAAACAAATTGAGCTCACAAGCCGGCAAGTCAGTTAGGGCCAACTCTATTATGACTGGTATGCAACATCTAGTGGTTGTATGCTGTAAGGACAGTCAGTGCAACAGCAAAACTTCCATCATGAAAATTAGTAATAGAACTAAATGCAATCATATTAAAGACTAGCCAGTCTCTCTTAGCACTCCACTTTTCATGATTTTTTTCACCTGTCATTGCGACAGTGGGAGGAAAAGTTGATCCGGACGTCTATGCACAACTTAAGACCACCAGAGGGCACTACCATTGCAATACTTTGCACCTCATACTAGTTCAACATGAAAAAAAATAGTTTTCCCCTCCCTTTCATTTAGTCCTATCCATGAAACATTGTGATACCTTATACATCAGACAGTCAGTCATCTCAGCTGGCGATCTGTCTCTGTCGAAGGCTGTGCTAGGCTTGCAGTTTGCCAGCAGGTCGTTTCTCTGTGCTAAGGAGGGGGAGATTTAATACTCAGCAGAGGAGTGGGGTGATGGTTCACCATGTTTAATTTATGAGTCTAGCAGAGGGAGAATAAAAGAGGTGACAGAGCAGCATGAACACATGCATGTGTGTGTGTCAGGGGAGAGATAGTTGAGAGTATCTTCCCCTGAGAGAAAGAGAGCAAGTCTGTGTGTGTGTGTGTGTGCGTGTGTGTGTGTGTGTGTGTGCGTGCATGTTTGGTTGATTGTCATGTTTGGATGGGACTGCTCCAGTGGAGCATCAGCGTGACTCAGCACTATCTGACAATGACAGGGGCGCAGATCAACCTCAGCTCTGCACAAACACTGCACGCCCATTTTCTTAACCTTGAATGGTGCTGAATGCAAAGAAGCTCTTTGGCAGGCTGGCATGTTGGGAATGCAATTCCCAATCTCAATAAAAAAATCCTAATGGTCCACATTTCAGCTTTTACTTGATTTACTTGAATACTGGAGTGACTCCTGAACACAAAACTCCAGTTGTTGATTAAGGAATCAAAGTAAATACAATAATGGTGTTATGTCTTTATTTGAAGCAAAGTGAAACACATTGCAACATATTTCACAATTTTGTCATTTGTTTGGGAGGCATGACATTACACTGGTATTTTGGCAACGAATGATTATGGTCAGACTTTTGAAATAACAGTCCCTCCAAACTAAACTACAGCCTGGCATTTGTAGAGTCAGGCTGCTGAGATACTTTGCACGAGCCAAAGCTAACTAAAATACTTGAGTTCCTCTTGAAATGAAGGGTTTGCTTTCAGGGACACCCTGTTTGCTTTTCTCAGATTATCAGTAACACGCTGACAGAAATCAATTTTGAGTTTTAAAGTGAGACTTTGTTTAGTGTAAGAGATTTTGTGCGAGTAAGGCTTTGGCTGTCATATTACTTTCAACAACATTTCAGTGGATGCTAAGTGGATGTTAAGTTCCTGTGCATATTGGCAAATGTGTTTACATCCCCAATATATATTATATAATACCCCATATTACCTCAAACTAAACCTATATTGAAAAGGTTTAGTGAAACAAATCATTTGGTTTTGCCTCTAAAGGTTAGAAAGTAAACAGCAGTTATAAACAGCATATGCTTCATGTGTATTTCTGATGTTCTTGTGATGTTGTCTTGGAGTGATTTGGGTATTGAATCTCATTTTACCAGCAGGTTTACAGCACATGCCCTCACAACTTAGGACCATGCCAAGAAGCCAGATAATTTCACTTATCATCTGAGACCCCTCCCCACTTTGGCACAAATGATTGAGTCATCTCGAAGTGTTTTCACCTATACACTTCAAATGGCTGCTTCCATGCAGCAGTGCTGGGGGACTCTAAAGATAACTAGAAGATGTAAGACAGAAGCAGTATGGCTGGACCAGCTGGATGTATAACTGAGTTACACTGCATGTTTAGTGAGTTGATTGGCATAATTGGTAAAAGCATGTGCGGGTTGTGAGTGGAGACAGAAGTCCAAGGTCAGTCTCTCTCTCTCTCTCTCTCTCTCTCTCTCTCTCTCTCTCTCTCTCTCTCCCCCCCCTCTCCCCCTCCCTCCCTGCCTCTTCCTCCCTCTCCCTCTCTCGCTTGCTCTCTCGCCCAGCCAGTGAGGGTCAGCAAACCAGGGTAGGAGATCAGTATATTTGCTCATGTTTGGTGTTTACAGTTGTCAGTATAAGGAGAGAATTCACTGCTGCAATCTTGAAGCAGTTACTTAAGATGCTTTAGACAATTCAGTTTAATTCAACACTGGAAAAGGCTAATACGAACACCACCATAAATGTCTATGCCATTACAAATACTGACAAATGTAACCCATGTACATACAGGAGTCAGGGCATATGTTTATGTTATGCTTTTGGGCAAAACCAAAGAGCTTTTTTGACTGTTGATAATCTCACAAAGAAAGAAAATTCATTTGAGCTGTGGAATTCTGATGACAGAACAGTGTTTCTTTTCTATGTAAAACATTTCTTTGTTATGCATAATAATGAAATTATGATCTTTCTTTGACAGCATTCTGAAGCTGCTATATACAGTATCTCCAAATCCATTATTTAAAAAGCACCACAAATATACTGCAGTTCTTAAACTCAGTTATGCAACAGTGTAAGAATTTAAACACAACAAGGACAAACACACCCACAACCACTCCCCCCACCACACACATCCAGCTCTTCATAACTCTTGTGCCGGGACCATTTGACGGGAAACACATACTACCTGCCACTATTGTTTCTAGGAACGCACTGCTAAAGATTGATTGGGGAAAATATTACAGAATAGATTTTGGTTGCACAGATTTTTCTGAGTAGCAATATTGGCGTCTGTGTTCTGGGTGTCCATGCTTAGATGATAACCATCATAAAACATAAACAGCTGTGGCTTTCACATTGTTTGCCTCCCTGCAGCATGCAGGAGAAAAAGGCAGACACTGAGGAACAGTGCTTGTCGCATGAAAGCTAAATTTTTATTCAGAGATGCTTTGTATTACTAAGGTTACACATATTTAAATTATTGGTGTTCTTGTTGCTTGTTTTGTAGATTTTTGGTTCAACTCCCAAGACATTCAGAGACTGAAAACAAATTACACAAATGGCTGTGCTGGCACATTTTGGCAGATGCACGTTAGCTGCGCATGTAGAATATTAGTAAAACTACTGAATGAATTTTTCAGTTTTCAAAATGGAGTTTCATTGGGCTCATTTCTGGCACCATTTCATTTAGCCAATTAGGTCCCATGTTACTAATGGAGGTAAGGATGGCGCAAAGCTATGTCATGGATGGGCATTGGACATATTGCAGGGGGAAAAAATGTGCACACGCGAGGGAGCTCTCATGCACTAAACTCGTGCATGAGCTGAAAGGGGGGGGGGGGGGGGGCGCACCAATCAGCTCAGGGAAAATGGTGCGATTTCTGAGAAATAGCGACGAGCTAACCAGCCAAATCCTGACTCCCAGAGTAAAACCCTCCTGATGCCTCAAGAGCATGCTAGTCAGTTGACTGGCAGCTTGAGCTTTTTAATCAACTGGCTATTGCGCTCGTCTTTGTCTCAATCCGATGTTGCTCAGAGGTTGCGGGTTCGAGTCCTCATTTGCACTCATGTGAATCAATTCATACAAATCTTGAATACTCACACCCATACCCACACCTCCCTACAGAGTTATCCAACGCAATTCCATTTGGCTTCATGTCCTGCAGAATTAAAATGTCTTTCTCATCTTTTTCAAATGATTTCTCCTCATTATTCCTAATGACACATTTGTGTTCAAACAGTGACCAGATCACCAGAGGATCACTAGACACATGGCAAGGCAGTTGATCTACAGGCTTAATCTACATATGCCTCTGTTCTGATCTCTGGGAAAAGAAGGCTGATAAACATTGTTTAGAATTCATAAAAACTGTAATTGATGATAATTTTTTGGGATGTGAATTTGTATGTATACTTTTAGGACTACTGTTCATTTTGAGTCTTGAGTTGCACCAAGAATTCACGTGGTGTGTGTGTGTCCACATGCTTGCATGTGTGTGTGTGTGTGTGTGTGTGTGTGTGTGTGTGTGTGTGTGTGTGCACATTAGCATGTGTGTTTGTGGAAATGTTTTTAAGTGTTTGTGTGGACAGTTGCCCAGTTTTGGTGAATATGTCTAATGTCTTCGGCCCTTGTTGGCCCGTATTGACCTTAAGACAGTCGCTGTGAACTCTTATTGTGAGGGGAAGTTGTAATGGATAAATAAGACTGTCGTGCCAACAACTGTTCCCCAAAAGAATTCAGCCACGGGGCTAAAAAGTCAAATGCAGAGCATCTCCAGGGGAAAGGAGATGACCTCAAAAAAAAAAAAAAAAAAAAATCCCTTTGGGTTCGGAGTAGGGTGAGCCAGAGTAGCCACAAGTACTCCGACTGGGCATTTCCTGTCTGTCCTTCTTCAGACACTTGAAGTACAAATCTAAACTGTGAATTCAAACAATTATATGACATTCCAATATATTAACCTCTTGGCCAACACATGGGCTTTCAATGAATAATACTATCTCATTGGTAGATAGAAGAGATACGATAGCTCTATCATGTGCAAAATTCCAGACCGTTAATGAGTCTATGTTAATCATTTAGAGACTTAATTACACCTCCCCCCACCCCCATCCCCAACCCCCTTTAGAAATAATGGTCTAATATTTGCTCAGGAAGTATCATATACCTCAGCCTCTGACCTCCTGGTCCTAGTCTATTTGGATGGGACTCATGGGTAAGGAACGGCCTGAAACAAGAGACACACTATCTTCCAGCTAAAGGGGGTTATCCCTGCCTGCTTCAATTCAATTTTCTCCAAAATGAATTATGAACAGGGCTAATCAAGAGCGTAGTATGAGTGATTAGACCCCCTAAGAGCTGTTCTCACGTAGAGCTCCCAAGATGCACTTCTCTTTGCCATCTCTCTCTCTTTCTCTTCCTCCCTTTCTCTCTGATTCTTGCATTACACGTATGAAAGCTTGTTTTGTTTACCGATATTGCAGGGAAAATAAATAATTCTACACATTCTCATGATGGGAAAGCAATTAAAGGAGAGGAATGTGTTGGCTGACGTAATAAAAAAAGAAAATGCCAGATCATGCACACTGTCCTTTTGGAAGCTTCTGCATTTCCAGTGAGAAGGTGTGTGAATATGTCAGAAGCAGTTTACTGCTGGGTTGCAGCTGATGCTATGAAATATATTGGTTATTTACTGGTAATTTAGTGTTTACCAAATTTACCATTGGTGACGGTGTGAAACAAAACACTGAAAGTTTTACATCAACAGTATGGGTAAGCTTAGAGAATAACCAATGACATGTCGGATGAAAGTTTGGTAACGCGAAGAAGGAATTGTTAAACCTCCCAGCTCAATTCCATGTAGCACAGGATCTCTGATAATTGTGAGGTTGTCATCAGGTACGGCACAGATGTAACAAGCACAGATTCACAGGTTCTTTTTCTTTTCCTCTCTTTGATCATGGCCATAAAAAACTGTTGTCTAATAATCAGATGAGCGCAATAGATTTTTTTTACTGTTCTGTTTTGAGTTTTCTGACAGTTTATTGTAATGAACTTCAGAGGCAGGTCTGAAATGTTTTATTTCAGGACAAAAGTTCAGTATGCATTCATCTTAATATTAATGGTTAATTTGTTGAGATCAGATCAGTTTCTATACAGTAGTGTGTTTCATATTAGTCTATGGTGTATTGAAGTGCCACATTCACATGTAGTTGTTTTCTTCTACATGTGAAAGCAGCCAGATGAATTTCAACATTTACAATTTCTTCATTCACCACAGACCAGCCGGACCACTGTTTAATTCCCAAGACAAACCAGCTATTTCAAGCATGCCAACTGTGGCCTCGGACTTCAGGAAAAACAGATGAATATCACAGTGGATTGATTCATCCTCTGTTTTTCTTCACCTACAATTTGGTCTCTTCCTTGTGCTCTTGAAGGCTGTTACAGGATAAAGGCCATGTCGTGTTATTCTCTGGGGTCAAAACCAGAGGAGCGGTGTCCCAAAAAAGGCTAGAGACGACCAAGCGTGGAAATGTGAGATTAGATATCTCGAGTCACATGTCTCCTGATCTTCATGGCTCTCAGCAGGTACAATGAGGACACAGACAAACACATGTTTGTATGCACATACATACTAGACACAAACAAGCACACGCATGGATTAAGGCAGGTAATGAGTGTGCAGATCTGTTTCCGAGATAGTCACCCTAACCACTTTAAATCACAAGACATTGCCTGTGAGATTCTTGACATTCTAGTGGTTGACTAGCCTGATGCATCAGTCGCTTTCACATCCTTTAACTTTGTGCAAAGTGTGTGTAACCTAGCAATTGGCATATGTTTGCACCATGGTGGGGAGATACATTCTGCATTAATCAGTCTCTACCGTTTGGCCGTGATGTATGTCATGCACTGGAAAAATAAAATCGTTTGAATTTACTTTCAGCCCTCCCTCTGTTTGCTGATTGGCCCGTCCCCATTCAGGGCGGAGCGAACCAAAGCCTATAGCTGGCTTCCTGATGCAGTTGTAGAGCTAAATGAAACTGAGTGGAGGCACTAGGCGGCGCTAGCCTGGCTAGTGGTTGACTCCTAGATGTTTGAGATTTAGATTAAATATGTCCATGAACACAGTATAAGAGGGTGTCTAGTCTTAACATATGACATTGCATAGGCATACTGGCACTTGCAATATGCATTCTAATGTATGGTATAGCAACAAATACTGACGGACAATGATTGGTTCTGGTACAAGGGAAGATTCATTACCATTTTGTACTGTTACTGCTGTGCAAAAGAGAAACTAATGAAGTCACATTTAAGGGTTTTTTTTGGTCATTATTTAGATGTCTTGCCGCTTCATGAGGGCTGTTCACACTGAGACTGCTTTATTTGTTTCCTTTATCTGGGGGTGTGACAGTTTTGCAACTGGTTAATATGAGTTCAGTGCAATTTGAATACTGAGTCAACTATTGACATGCGGGCTAATGTGCTCGAGGATCATGACTGGCGTTGCTGGAGCAATGACATCATCAATGAAATTATCTTTACTTACTTGGTTATAGTACAATCTTAGCCTATTTCATAGGGTAAACTGGTATGCATGTGTATCAAGACAAAAAATGTTACAAACATTAATTTTTTCTCATGCATTCTTTCTCTCGCTTTTTCTTTTTTTGCTGTTGAAGAGGATCACAAACGTCAGCTCTCAGCTCAGTCAGGGCATAAAACAGCCCCCCCCCCTCTCTCCATAAACACTGATTACATGCCAATATGCTGAAGCCAGCATCAAGGAATGTCTGCCCTGCAAATCTGGTTGGCTGGGGGGAAAGAGGGCAAATGCATGACTATAGATTGCACAATATCATTTTTCCATCATTTTGTGGTATCCAAACATGGAGTGTATGTGTGTGTGTGTGTGTGTTACGCATTCTTTCATGATATTTGTGTGCACATCATATTGCAAGTATGTGTATGTTGCTCTGCCTCTGTCTATCTGTGCATTAGTCTAATGCCATTTTTCTATGGTGCTTATGTGCACGTGTCTTGAAGACTCTAATACAGTCTGCCAACAAGACACGTGACATGTTCTGTGCTATAATGACTGTGTATATCTATGTATACTGTACGTGCATTGCAACTCACAGTGTGTTTGCTGTTTTTCTATCTTATATCTGCTAGTCTCATTATATCTAGTTATCTCTGATGCTTTTGGTATTTACAGTGCACAGAGGGTCAGTGGCAAGCTCAACCAAATGGTTATCCAAGATACAATATCCTGCTTGTCCATTCGATGCAACAGGAAAATTTTGAGAGAGATGTTTATGGAGGCTTAGGGCCCTTGGTGGTGGGCTTGTGAGGATGGGTGTGTGCCACAATCCCTGACCTCAGGGGTCTTCACGACAGACAGACAAGTCCTAACTAGAGGGATAGGGAGATACTGATAGCACAAGGCTTTATGGCCACTAGAGCATTAATACAATGATGTATTAATACTAAGCTTATTGTCATTAGGTAACTATGGCAAGGGTTGGATAACCTTGCAATGGACATCGGAGATGGGGGATTATAGCCTCATTGTCTTTGCGCTGATCCATCACTGCCTCTGTGAAACATTGTGCTGCATGTTAGCAAAATGTTTTGCCTGATTCATCAAAATAGCATTTGTTTAAGTGCCCATTTTGTTTTGCTGTTGTTTTATTATTCTTGTATAGACTTAGAACCACAGACTTCATCTCACTTTGGCCTCTAAACATAATTTTTAAAATTCATGCTAGCTGACATGAACTTGACATTTGGTTCCTTGATCCTTCATCCACTTCCATCCACACCAATCACTGATGTGTCTGAACCTGCCATGGCATGACAGGATCAGTGTTTTGCTTTTTTTCTAGAATAAAGTTGTTTCCCTGCAGGGTTTTAAATGCCTTATTGTTTTCACTGTGTAACTAATATTGACAGCCAAAAGATTTCTTCATAGCCTGACAAACAAGACTATAACGTCAAAATAAATAATCTGACCGACAGACCAGGCTCAATCCTCGGGGCGAAATCAGTGGTTGTCAAACTACCTCTGCACGCAATAGGATAGCGCTACGACCAACCACAGCCATCTTAGTTGTTTTTTTTGCACCATAGCAGCCCTGTCGTCATCGTGCTATGCCCGGCCAAAGATAGAGCGTTGTGATTGGTCCGACAAAGCCTTGGTAGAAGACCGATTGAGGTCCTATGGTGCGTGGCTAGACGTACCAGCTTGGTAAAACTATTTGCCAATAAGGTATGTAGGCTGGTCTTCCTCTACCTCCTTCTACTCAAATTTGCCAGGAATGGTCCTATATGAGAAACTCCCTATACTTTAACTGCCAGGAATGGTCCTATATGAGAAACTCCCTATACTCTAACTGATCTAAGTTTATCCTTAAATCAGCTCTTAAAACTCTCCTCTTCAGGACTGCTTTTAATGATTAATCCCAGTATGAAGAAAGCCAGGGTGGACCTTTTCATCTATGGCTGGTCTGTACCATGTGCAGGCCATGAGACACAGGAAAAGGGAGCTGGAAATGGAAAAAAAACTGGGCAGTTTGGAAAACAGCTGAATTACTGGGATAGCAAACCTCTTCCAGTCATTTAAAGTCATGAGGTCTGTGTTTCCTCACAAGGCCAGCTTAGCATAATTAACAGGGCCTAAAGCACTGTCAAATTAAATCCTCTGTCAATCAATTATAGCTCTACTTTGGCTTTCTGAAATGCGCAGTGATTTTCATTACAACCCAGAGAGGGTACTTCATTCAATATAAAGTTAGCTGATTCAATACTAAACAATGCTTCCAAGTCGTTACAAAAATGGATATTTTGGATCAGAACCAAAGATGACTGATCAGTTTTTTGACGTTCCACTCTGTGTAATTTGTATTTGTATTTGTAGTTGTATTTAGCGCACTTAAAATAAAATTTTATCAGTTCGATCAGTGGTGTTATCTACTGCGTACCTACTGCATACTCATGTAGACTCCTTCAAATAAAGTGTTACCAAAGAATGGGTAAAAAAGTGAAGATTTCTATTACTTGTTTATTTATACCACTGCTTGATCAAATTTCCTATTGTGATGTGCCATTTAGAACATGCAACATTTTCAGATAACCACACATCTATGAAGAAGTTCCACTTTTTCTGGCTGTATTACACTTGTATATCAATTCGCCTGTTTAAATGTGAAGTTTAAATGAACTGTCACGTTAACACATGGTTACAATTTAGTGGAACTTGTGACCGAGATGGATTTTAAGTCTGTTACACTGCGTTTGGGAGTTACAAAAGCCAAGACAGGATAGAAACTTTGGATAGGGCGCTTGACAACGGCAGACTGAACCAACAACCCACTTTTGATCATGGCAACCATTCATGCAATTTATTCCAGTAAGTTTTGAATGAGTCGATGTGCGGGGGAAAGAAGAAGCTCTGCAAACGAGCTTGTGTTAGCTATCAAAACGTGTAAAAAGTGCAGACGTGCCAACAGTAGTGTAAGCAGAAGGATTATCACCACCTAGAATGTGCAATATTCACCAATATACACACACCATGTTTTTCATTATCACTTACAGATTTTCTGCCAGGCTATTTTAATGGGGATAACAATTATAGTTGGATTTCAGACTGAGTCACCCTGTGTCCCAACAGATACATTTATTGAGAACTCAGAGCTGATATATCTTTGGGACTCTAGACACAGTGCACAAATCACCATGTTCTCCCTGCCATCTCTGGAGTGTGAGACCCAGACAGACAATCATGGCCGACTTAATGTCTGCATGATGAAACCATAGCAGTGGTGGCCATCACATGAGCATATGTGGTGTCTGAGGGCTCTCATATACTCGAAAAGATGCTCCGATAACGGCTCATCCCCACCAACCTTAAATTACAGTGGCTTTCTAATAATACCACAATCCTACAGATGCCCAGTGGAGCAAAATCTAATATCCTTGTGGCAGAGTAGATGCTGGGTGACCGTCTTTGCTGTATCTGGAGCACATGAGGTATCTCGATGTGTGATTGGAGTCCAACCATCTAGTGACATATGTTTGGGAGCATTTGGGGCAGGGGCGAGGTGTGGGGGTGAGGGGGGGGCTGATGTTTGTTGCTGTTTTGTCTCCCTCCCAGCCATTGAGTGGAGTGGAGCCGCAGAATGGGTGGCAGAGGCTGAGCCTGTCTTGTTGTTTTTCATTTGGTGCTATAATTGATTTTGGTGTTGAGTCGCTTCTTGGGAGGGTGCCAGTGGCTAATGCAGCATCATCTCTCTCAGGCTCTGTCCATAACGTAGAGACAGATACATGCAGCCAAGGCAAAACCATTGGTCTAAATCTCTAACTGGATTCGCGAAGTACTTATCACTCAGTGGCGCCACTGATTCACACAAATGAAAACATTAATTTATATTTTGTTTATTTGATCAGTTGGACTGTGAGACTGGCTTACCTTGGTGTCAATACGCAAGGTTTAAATAGGAGACAAGAACCTAACATTGTGTCAGGTATCTCAGTTCAGTAGGTAGGATACAAGTTAGAGAATAAAGTCAGTTTAGACCGTTAGTGCCAGTAAAATCATGTGAGCATGAGGGAATTGATCATTCACATGTCTTGGGGACATTTGAATTGGATCACTTGTTGGATCACACACACACACACACCACACACACACCACCAACAACAACAACTTCCATTTAAGCACACATACACACGTGCAGACTCAGTGCACCTCGGAGTGCAGCTCAGCACTTTTTTCACTTTGAACTTGACTCAAGCGCTTTACTGGGCCTTGTACAGCTCTAAATCACTTATATAGGCACTTTTCCCATGGACCAGGACAGAGCATCACTGTACTGGATGTATTAGAACATGTGCATCTCTGACCCACCAGTGCGCAATGAAAGCCACATTCAGTTTGATCCCTTTGCAGTTTTACGTATAATGTGAATCATTGATATCAATCCATTACGTCTGTGCTTGTACTTAGATGCTGAAAAGCAAGAATGTTTGTTATGTGCTATTCCTTATCTAATACATAAAAGACAAGGATCTTTCTGTCATTTCAGACCCTATGGTAAATGCTGTGTTGTCATTTATATGGATATGTGTGGATGGCATTCCCATGCTGGTCAGCGTTTTCTCCTTCAGTAAATGGGTTTTGGACAGGTAGTCTCATCATGTCATAAATGCATCAGCATGTTTATTTTGCTTAGAGTGCAATACACAGTAGATTAAAGCATTTCATGACCTTGAAATGACATTTGACATTTCATACCAGGTCAGAGTTTCATGACCAATAGCATACATGTAAGAAGAACGTCACTGGTATTGCTTGTTTCAAACTGGAAACAGGATGACTGGAGGCTACTTATATAGTTGTTGTTCTTGCTAAACTGCTGATGTTTGTGATATCGTTGTTTTCAACCTTCAGCTGAAATCAATTATGGGTTTGACACAGCTGTGGAAAAACATGTATAATCGCTTATAGATGCATGTGGCCAGACAAGGATGTACACACGTGGACATGATATAAAGTCTTTGCATGACTAATATCTTGCTTTGGTAAATTTCATTGCATGTCAGATCTTGTCAGAAAACATGTAAAAACATATTATAACCATCATATTCTGGCATCAGTCATCATGACATGTTGATCTCATGACAAGATGGTGGTGATGGATCTTAGAACTTTTAGGTCCCATAACAGTTTATTCCAAATGCAACTAAACATCAAATATTTGAGCTGATCATCACTTAAAATAGAAGAATGACATATCATTGGACAACATGTCATGACACATTAATAACATAGTTATGTGACTGAGACTTCCTTGCTATGGTATAACTGCAGTCCTATTAGATAGTAATAACAGGCCTCCATAGGACTGCAGAGAGTCTTTGGTACACTGATATACTCTCAGATCTGCTATTCAGCCTTTAGGGGCTTTATGTCTGAGAGCATCCACAATGTTTTATGAGTCTTGGCCATGCCTGTGTTTTGGCGCTGCTTGGAGAGTGACTCAGCAGCAGGTTGATTTCAGGTTACAAAAACTTCCAGTTCCTTGGTGAGATCACATTTTATTCTTAGGCTTGCGTCCCAAAATCGTTAAATATTTCAGGTCTCTTAAGGTCTCTAGCCCAGGCCACAGAGAACAGGAGAGAGAGAGAGAGAGAGAGAGAGAGAGAGAGAGAGAGAAAGAGGGAGGAACAACTGGAAGAGATACACGTAAACAAAAACAAGTGCAATTTGACAGACATGTGATGCTTGGGTGTCTGAGAGCATAAAAGCCCATTAAACATAAGTGTTTTTGAGCCCTTGGCCACTTCCTGTCAGCGCTTTACTGATAGACCACCCGACCTCCCAAAAAATGATCCGTTGCAGAGGAGACAAAATAAAGTTTTACAATAACAAACAAACAAACAAATAAATAAATAAATAGAGAACAAAACAAAAATGTTCTCCTGTCTGGTAGCAGAAGAATCAGCTGTCCTGAATGTCCTTGTCATGGTTTAATGGCAGGGATGATGCGGTGGTGGGTGAGTGGGATGGGGGGGGGGGGGGCATGAGGTTGGAGAGGAGGGTTCGGGTGAGCTGGGTGGGACGGATGTGTGGGTGGCCTCAGGAGAGAGAGATCTCCTCCCACCCCACCCCTCCCCTCCCTCCTAATTAAGTTAGCGTGCTCCATGGCAGCCTGTGTGTTTACTGGATGAGGGGAGAGAAGCTCACTCCTCTGTGGACTGTTAGCCTGCGCGGATGCAGTGAGACGCCTCGCTCGCTCGCTCTCTGGCTCTCGCTCACTCACTCTCACTAACTCACCCTCACACACACACACACGCACACACATACACATACGCACACCCAGATATACAAACACACTGTACTCCCGGTCAGCTCTCTGAGACGATTTCTGACTCTGCGACACTGTCTCTCTCTCTCACTCTGTCCTACTCACCGTCTTGCCGAGAGGTGTGGGGGAAAAAGGGGAGACTGGATCCTGTGATCTCCCTGGGAGAGCTGAGTTAGGGGCAGGAAAGTCTCTGAACTTCACCATCGGGAAAAGAGACTGCAGTGACAGCAACTGCAACTGCAGCAGCAGCAGCAGCAGCAGCAGCAACCGGACGAGTTTTTGTTTTTAGTCAGGACCGCGCCAGACGCCCATCCCCAGGACCTCCCACAGGAACGCAAGCAGACGCGGGGAAGCCCGTAGAGGAGCGCCACCATGTGTGACTGCTTTCACCTGGCATTCCCCAACTGGCATGGGCCGGGCACGGGTGGGCATCTTTACTTTTCCCCTCCCTCCCCCTTCCTCTTCTTGCTCCTCTTCTCTCTCTCACGTTTATCTCCCTCTCTCTCACTCCGGCTATTTTTATCCATGACTCAGCACACTCGGTGTGTGTGCGTGTGCGTGTGTGTGTGTATGTGTGTGTGTGTGTGTGCGTGCGTGTGTGAGCTTGATTGTCTGTTCATGTGTGAAGGCAGAGAGGCACGAGGAAGAGAGAGTGAGAGAGAGAAGAGGAAAGTGGTAAAAAGGAGAGAGAGGAAGGTCGTTGCTAAGCTGCGACTGCCTGCTGATGCTACGCTGTGAGCTGATGATGAGGATGAGGTGCACTTGACGCCGATGATGCTGCCTGCAGCGAGAGCTGGCCAGGCTGCTGGGTGTGCCTGCAGTGTTGTGGGTGTGTCCTAGACATGTTATAGGCAGGTCCTGCCAGCGCTGAAGGTGTGGAGATGGTGCAGTGTGTGCGTGTGTGAGTGTGTGTGTATGTGTGTACCCCCAAAATAGCAGTGTTCAGCTACATCTGCAAAGTTTAAAACTGTGTCAGTCCGAGTGCTCTGTGGTTATTTGTAATACACACACACGCATACACACACACACACACACACACACACACACACAGAAAAAGACAGAATGTTTCCTTAATAGCCAGTTGTGATGGGGTGATGGGTTCGAGTTGTTTACTTTGAGGCTATCTGCAGTATGAAGGGTGGGGTCTGCAGAGATTTTTCGGGGTGTGTCTGCAGTGCAGTGGGTGTGCTCCAGTTGGGTGGGTGTGGCTGCGGAAGGAGTAGAGGGAACAGAACTTGAGAGTGTTTATCATGACCAAACCAGTGCCATGCATGGCACGACTGTGGCTGATACAGTTTTGAAAATGTGGCAATTTAAGAGCCCAGGCAAGATGTTTGCATCAAAAACGGAGATGACGATGCCCTTAAAAGACTTTTATTTAATGCCGTTTATTTCCAGCATCATATTTTCTGTTCAGTTCATATCATTTTCAGTTCCTGCTCAGCTGTTCAATTTTTCCTGAACTGTAGATTTTTGTACCGTGGCTTTTTCTGACATGTAGAAAGTTACTGAGAATCAATCTTTTAATTCAATTTGCTTAACTAGAGTATGCTACTGTAGGAGGCACTTGTAGAGTAAATTAAACAGGAACTTTCACAACAGTGGCTTTTAACAACATGTTGCTATTCTGCTGCAAAGAAAAACTAATTTTCTCAGACATTCAGAGCTGACCACAAACACAAGCCTCAGCGCAATTGGTTTTTTGTTCCAGTTTAGATCCACTATCTGGAGTCATTGTTTGGCTGTCAGATAGGGTCAGGGGCGAGGAAGAATACTGTTTTGTGTTTACATGTTAGACGTGATTCTGTTAAGCTTACATTCCAAAAAAAAAAAAAGGAAAGGAAAAATCTCCTCAAGAGTCTGGGGAATTCTCTCTCACCTCCGCTCTCCCAAGCCCAGACACTCAATGTTGTTTTTTCCTCAGTTGAGTTGCCTTTTGTCCCAGATGAAGCTCATGAGACATGAAGGGACATTCAAATCCAATAGAGTTGGAAACCCAAACGACCCTGAGTGACTCCAGCCCAGAGTAACATTCCTCAAAATTCAGGGAAAGAACATGATTGTCCCTCTTGATAGGCATCTTATAGCAGCAAAGAAAAGACTTACTTCATGTCTGTCTCCCTTAAATAAGTAAACAGCTGGTGGCCGCTCGCAGTTGCTGTTTTTGTTGTTGCTGTGAATACAACAAGTATTTTTTAACAATTTATTCAGCCCAAAGGTGAATATTTCATTAAAGCTGCTTATTTTCAATTAAAGGCCACCCAGATCCCTTTACCACCCCTTTATTATACTAAGGAAATTAATCAATTACATAATTAAAATAGCCAGCAGGCCAGAGCAAGTAAGGTCTTTCAGATCTTTCAGACAATGCTGTCTGCAGCACACAGAGACTTCCTGTGCCAGGCAAAGCGTCCCCTTGCACGTCTGGCTGTTTGACATTAGCTCAAGGTTAGTGGGAGTGGAGCTGGGCCTCTGCCAGGGGAATGGCATCGACATTTACACACATTCAATCAGGATATGCAAGTGAAGACCTAAAGAGGATACTTGCTGTTATAAAACAGTAAAATAAATCTGTTCATGACTAAGCAACTTTCTATTAAAATATTAAGTAAGGCGTAATGAACAACATAATCATATATCAGAAAACAATGCAAGTTCAAAGTTTGAATAGAAAACAGTGATACAAATGGTTGCAATTCAAGTGCTGTACTTTCAGAAAAGAGGGAATTCTGTAAATGCAATTATATCTTAATGCAAACACTTACAACAGCAATTATAACTGATTTTAAACTTAAATTGAAAGATAAATATTGTTTATATATAATATTGTTTATATTAAATATTGTTGATAAATATGTTGTTAGTAGTTACAGCAAAGTCATTTTGGAAAGTCTGGTTTCATTACAACACCCAAACTGCCTCTTGTCTCAGTCTTACATAAACTCAAATGGATGCCTCATGAATAATGACGTGAGATCTACATTATCTGTTATTCTGTGAGACTAACTCTCAGATGTTATTCACCATGTTAAATTTTATTCAGAAAATCCTAGTGAAAAAATGTTTAAATGCTGAAGCTTAGCCTGAAGTCTTTAGTCTGAGATTGCGCAATTTACGGATTCAAACCCTGTGATGATGTCCCTGGCACTTTATTTTCCGTGCAGCCAATTAATGTTCTCTAAATGATTGGAAGCATGAGGAATCTCAGTCCCAGTCCCATGTACTCATAATCTGTCTGAAAATCCAATTCGTTTTTTTTCTTTCTTTTTTTTTTTTAATCCCTGCCCCCACCCCAAGCCACCCCCTGCTGCAAAACTCAATTATATTTTGGATACAAACAAGCCTTGGCAAGAGGGTGACAGAGGCTTGTGTGTGCTCTTATCAATACAAGCTCCAATCAATGTTTCTGGTTCCCCGTACTCCCAGAACAGCTGATTAACCGTATTACCTCGAATAACAAGTGGGTCAGAAGGCCCTCCAAGATGGTCAAAGAGGCAGCAAAACAAGCTCTAATGTATGTAATCTTGGTCATGGGTAAGCTGGTTAGCCACATTCACAAACCTTTCAGGCACACTGAAGAAAATGGGAGGGTGGGAAAAAAAACTTTTTCACTGATTGTGTGAAGTTTCAGATCAGATGAAAGCTAAAATCTATCTGGATGTTTTGTAGTTTCCCAGAAGGACTTGGGTGCTTTCATTTCGAAGTTCATGGAGATCAATTATGGCTGTTAATTTGGGTCCAGGTGGGCCTTTCATGATAAAGAGGCCCTGGAACAACTAACATGTTTAATGTGTGAGGATAATTCCTGATCTGATTCGTTGGCTTAAGTCACTTTGCTTTAAAGACAGAGCCCAGTGTTGTGACAACTTTTTAAAACAGCTGAATGTAATAAGTCTACTTTACAGGTACAGTAATAGGTTCATTGGTTCAATGTTATTATCAGCCATCGCAGGCTAGGTAATGACTAGGTTGACCCAAGGAGGGGCTGAAGTTAGTAACATTGCAGGACAGTGAGTAGAACCAGAGGTGGGGAATTGGCTGTTGGAGGGAGTCAAGTGTTGGGAGTGTGCTCGCCTGACTACAATGATGCGGAATTTGATCATCATGAGTCATAATTGATTTATCAGCAGCAGTTCCTGCACGCATCCACCTGCATTCTGCCTCACACTCAGCACATGACCATTTACATACACACACACACACATATAAATGGACACACAACAACAGCAACAGCTTTCAAGCCTGTTCATCTTCTGGACCCTAAAGGGACTAATCAAAATCACCCATAATTCAGAATGTCCCAGACATTATGGGATGGTTGGCAGCCCTAGAGACAGTCAGGGAGAGGCTCATGTTCATATGACAGAGTTGCATTGTTTTATATTGAAATAGACATGATACACATTTGTTATTAAAAAATAATTTGGAAGTTAAAACAGCGTTCAAAGAAATGAAGGCCTTCGTAATATCTGTTAAAGGTTACTATCTCTTCAGAGAGTATGACCCATCACAAGCACCGTAGAAAAAGTGCAAGGAGGGGAGGCTTGATCCTTGTGAACTCAAGCTAAGTGTCCTCTTAACATCATCATGATTTGGACTAGAATTACTGTGTGTCTCGCTCAGACTCCCTGCAACCCTCTCCCCTCTAAGTATGGGGCATTTGGGAAATACAAAGTACTTATCAGCTCGCTCAGCAGCACCCTGATGGTAAATATTTGATGAGGGAGTACCTTCCCTGTGAATAACATTTCATTCAAAGTCTATATGTAATATATTGGGGTATATGTTGGTCTAGGGTAACCTTGGTATAATGTATGAGAACCAGTGAACTGTAGAGGTCTGTGTAGGGCTTCCTCTGTGAACAGTTGTGGTCAAGCATGTTTATCTTGGTTTGATAATTCAATTCCACAGGAATTTCCTTGAGGCAAAGACAGTGATTTAAATGTGTGTGTGTGTGAGTAAACATACCAAATGCACATGTACAGTTAGTGGACATACACACAGACATAGAAAAGATTGTATTTTGACAGGATAAGAGCAGTTAATCTTCTTTTAAAATATTATGTGTGATTGATAAGGCCATGAAGTGCCATGAAATAGTCAAATGCCATTTACTGATGATCGTGTCAGCAAAATACCCTCAAATGCAAACAGTTGATACAAGATCAACAATGACTTAATTTTGGCCTTTTGTTAATTTCTTATGGAATATCAAAAATATTGAAGCAGTATAACAGAGAAATTCAGTGCTAAAACTAACTTCATTAATACAAGTTCCACATGAGAGAAATATGAATGCTGCATACAACATTAAGGATTGTTTGCAAAATGCACAATAGGTGCAGTATTTATGATGGATGGGACATGCATCAAATAGATTCAGTCACAAAGTAGCATAATGTAGAATGAGCCCAATGGTAAAGTGTGCCACCATTTGTATAAGTCTGTTATTTACACACTGTATGTGTGTGTCTGATCTAGACGAAGAAAACAGAGTGTGGTATGGAACAAGAAACAAAAATGTCTGCCTTTCAAATATCCCTTTGCTGTGTCTGTGTGTCATTTTGGATGGTGACCCAGTGTGTGGTAGGTGAGTAAATGCGAATGCCAATGCAGCCTTATATGTCTAACAGAGGGCAGGCCCTGCTGGCTCCTCCTGGTCTAAAACACAGGCAAGCTGTTCACAGCACCAGACAAGAAACCAGCTTTGCATTTGTACTGTATGCATGTATTAAGTGCATGTGCATGAATTGAAGACAGAAAACTTGGAAAGGAATCACGGTCAGACAGAGCTACAGGTAGAGAAGACCAGCAGCAGGTGAGTAGCTCTCTCATCCCACTGGTTTTGCATCTAGGGCATGTGAGGGCAGAGTGGTTCTGTAGTTGCACCTGGAAGGATAGGGTACCATGGTACCATTCTGTGTTTGGCATCCTGTCACTGATATCTCCCTGCCTGAGAGACTAATTTGGTCCCTTATTTTTGTTTGATTGTACTTGGGTTGTTTATATATTTATTTCTGTTTTGCAGTATGCTTTCAGAGAATTAGCCTACATGACATGATATATAACAAATGGTGTAGAGTAGCATAACACATAACATTTCAGTGTGTTTGTGTATGAAAGTGATTCAGAGTTGAAAAGGCAATTAGCTTCTTTTGTCAAGCATTATAGCTTGACCTGCTAGGAATTACACCACATGAATCACTATCCTGGTGCAACCAGGATTACACTTATCTGATATCCCAACTTCTGTACATTTATGAAGGGCACTGCAGTAGGTTTGTGACTGCAATACTTCACTGCAACTACTGTATGGATGTATAGTTTGGCATTCAGAACTGACATTGCAAAAGGGCTGGGTATTCCTTTAGTGGTGCCTTAAAGCTTTGCGTGTTTGGGCGAAAGCTGACCTCCTGGGTCTTGTCGTGTTGTGACTGACGGCCAAGTGAGTGGAGATGTTGACTCAACTAAAGTGTTGTGCTGCTTAGTACACATTTCTCTGCATCCAAGGGCTAACCCTAACCTCAGCCTAATCCAATCACAACCCAGGGAGGCACACCTTTCCCGTGGGAAGCAAGCACGCATAAAGGAACCCATATATCATCACACATACAATATGGATATACTGGAGTAGTGTACACACATATACACACAGATGCTCTGTAAACTGATGGGTCGTCACTGTATGTTTGTGCCACAGACAAGCACTGCATACTCAGACACAAATATATAGTTTTGATATCCATTAGCGCTGTCAGTTAGGCTGTCCAGACAGTATGGTATGATGACTAACCAGGATGTTTGCTAAAAGGGAGCACATTACTTGAGCTGTAAAACAGTATGCGGTCAGTAAATACTGTAAGGTTTGCTTAAATTAATCTGTGTTACAGAATAGGGACGGGCTGAGATGATGCAGATGTTTGTTACTGGATTTATTTCAAAATTTGAAGTACAGTTTCTTCCTGTTTTGATCGATTTAGTGTTTTAAACACCATACATTTTTAATCTGCCACTGTCAATATCATTCAGTGGCAAGCTGTACACTTAAGACAATTTGGTCTTCAAAGGATACACCTACAGTCCTCCACATACATCAACCCCTCTTTAGCCTACACATAAACACAATCAATAGTGCGTAATGCACCATAATGTACCTGCATACTCTGTGGATCAGACCTCGGGTATTGATGGAAGGACAAGAAACTGCTGAATCAACTAGGAAGATTTATTTCTTCAAAGTGCTTTGCCACTTGTTCACAAGGTGACATTTTGTGGCCCTTACTATAGCCATTATATAATAATATAATATTTCACTGATCAAATCTCGTGGCAAAAATCCTAGTGAATCAACTTTAAGAGGTATCGAGCTTGAATCAGTTTTTTTAAATGGTGAAAACCATTCTAAGCTGAAAGTCCTGCTGAAATATGTGCTAAAACTACTGCCAAGGGTCAGAGGCAGTAAATGAAATGTTTTTGCTTTGATGATTGTCACAGTCTTCAGGACAACCTTGGCATGTTGCATTCTTCCTCAGCCACATTGGGTCACTTCCTATGCAGTAACTAACAATAAACACAAAAAATCTGAGTGACAGCTGAATGGACACCCACAGCAAGCCACAGACTCATGTGGTCAGAGTGGTATGGCCAGGGTGGTGAGTGCAAGGAGTCCAGAAAGGCATTGTTTTCATATGTACACAAATGAGCACCATTGTACGTGTGTACACAGAGTCTTTCTCTTATTTCTCTTATTTCTATTTTCTTATTTTTTAGTTTGTTAAGGTAGAGAAACAAGGAGGGAGAGAGTAGGATATCCTATCCTACTCTATCCTATCCTTTGTATTTAGGATGTAATTTTACCTTTAACTGTCTTCATACATATAGGAATCATGTATATATGTACATATATCCTACTCCTATCCTACTCTCTCCCTCCTTGTTTCTCCCTTGTCAAGTCACATGCTGTGGTCCCCACCCACCACCACACAGTCTCAGTCTATATAACTGGGAATTATTATACAACCTTGTTTTTAGAGCTTTTATTAAGCTTTAGCCCATAACAATGGGATTCTCTTTTCTGATTGGCTGATGAGGTGGGAATTAACTTAGTCTAATTGGCTACCTTTGAAATAGGTCAGAAAAATTTGAATCACCATTCCATATCAATACGCTTATGAATGGTAACCATAAAAACCGTAGTAAAGTATTTCACGCTGTACTTTCCCCTCTTGACGGTAGGTACAAGAGGCTATTTTCTGTAGTTCATGCACATGATTCCTTTATGTATAAAGACAGTTAAAGATAAAATTACATCCTAAATACAAACAGGAGATAAGCGGGAAAACAGCCTTCAAAGTAACCAGTTTGATGGAAATAATGACACGGTTTCGCTTCGTTGCCACCTCACCATTATCAAACTGGTCATCTCGTCGGCCATAATCCCTTACGTATGCCATCAAATTTAGGCTATATTATATTTCAATTGCACTATGAACTCATTGACAGAAATGTCTAAATTAATTAATTATCCAAAGACATTTAATTACAGTAAAAGATGGACTATATTAACTATGGTATGGGTTCTATATTCTGGGTCTTGAATGTTTCTCCCTTCCATTCAGTCACTGTGAATACAAGGCTGCTGCAAGCTGAATTCAATCGTGTTCTAAACACAGCGCGGTCTTCCAAATAAACCAACAAGCCACACTAAAGCTGAAAAAATAGCATTTTTTTATATTCTGCTCTGTTATTTGAGGAGGAATTTGATTACTTTAAGGGAAATTCATCTCCCTTCCTGATTTCAATGACACAGGATAAAATAAGGTCCTGGTTGCTTAGGACAACTAAGGCCTCCCAGTTTGCAGTGAGATGATGGAGCCGATCAATACTCGGCTTCACTTTACAGGCAGGTCCGGACACAGGCAGACAGGCCAGGCCCTCTGGGAGCTCTTTCCAGGAAGCGCCTCCAACTTCCAATCATCTCATGCTGCCCTGCACTGATTTTTTTTTTTTTTGACAATGCTACTAAAAAAAGCAGGCAAAGTAACGCCCTTAGGAAATGATCCTCTAATATGGCTCCTAATATCGTTTTATACAGCTGACAACACAAGTTAGCCTCTGCTGACAAAAAGAAACTAAACATTTTAAAAACATTGAACTGACCAGTATTAAAGCCAATGCAAATGTTGTACTTAACGTTACACAAACCTTGTAGCTCCACATAGATGTTTTTGCATTAATTGGATTTCTTCTTTTTGCTTTGACCAGGGGCCGGGAGAAGGCTGAGAGGACCAGAGCGAGAAGCTGAAGATGACTCAGTAAGCTAACTGCATACTACTAATGACAAACCTTTCTATACAGAGTTGTGTGCAAAACCATTAGATATATGTACAAATTGTAAATTGGACAACTTGGAAACACTTAGCTACATAGCCTTGAACCCTCTGCAATGACAAATTACTGATAACGTGTCACCATTATGTATGTAGCCTGAAGATACAGTAAACTGCACTGTTGTATAATTGTATATATATAGTTGTATATATATACAGCTCTTGTAATGATTAATGTTATAATACATTGGTACAATTAGAACATATTAAGGATATTGTCAGAGCTTGTCAATAATCAAACACAACACTGGCACATTGTTGTATCAGTAAAGCCATAAAGCCATAAATGATGGTTTGTGATAATTAATGGGCAGTGCATTTGTTTCTCACTTGGGCCTAATTGTTGGGTCATTGTAATGTCAGTTGGTAGGCTCTGAGCCTTACTACAGCATACAGGGATTTATTCCCACTGATTGAATATTTCACTGCTTGTCGGTTATATTATTTGTTGTGTTTATCCTATGCCCTGCGAGGTATGTGAGGAGCCGACAGAGTTTGTAGAGGGGGAGAGACCACGGCCACAGGGATCCTCTCCAATAGAGGAATTTCCAGCAGCAGAAAAGTACACTGAGAAACAGGTAGGAGCTCATAACAGGATTTCTATAACATATCCTGATTGTCCTCGAAAGTATAAGAAACAATATGTTTTGAAATATGAACTTAAACAACAGGAATTAACTTGTCAAAAATCAAAGGTAAAATTTGAGGGTTACATATCAGTAGGAAAATATACACATTTACACTTTATCACTGTAAACATAGAGCTACAAGTTATTGGAATAGACCGTTTCAATGAAAAAAAAGGAAAAAACAATGCTTTCATGTATATCACATCACATCAGCCATGAAATGTTAAAACAAAACCCAGTGGGAACAGCTATGATGCTAAAAATCAAACCCTCTTGAAACAGCCTATAGTTAATAATTGAAAGCATTTTTTCATCCATTTGACTTTTCATTCTTTGAAAGGGTGAGAACGACTTCTATGACCCTCTCCACAAGACTGGCAGTGGCAAAAAAGGAAAGAAAGTTGGTTTTGGGTCCCTGTTTGACAAACGCTCCTCTGGGAAAATGAGTCAGATGGAGGTAAGTAAGGTCACCTGGAAGGAAAAAACTGAAGCAACAGTGCTATTGCATTCTATTCTTTCCTAAAAATTGCTTAAATTGTTTATCCCAATATCTTGTTTCAATGAGTAAGGGAGTCAAAGATGGTGAAATCAAATCTATATAGCACCAAATAACATATAAAACATAAGTAGTGATCAAGGTCAGTGGTGACAATAATCTTAAAGTCTCTTAAATATTTTTGTTCCAGGAGCTTCAGAATGGGGAGTCTGAAGTCCTTGTAAAAACGGCAAAGGAGGCCTGTGCTGAGGGCTTAGTTGTCACAGGAGGAGGGAAGGATGGAATCTTCATCAAGGAAGTGAAACCTGATTCCCCAGCTTCAAAGCACCTCTCAGTTAAAGAGGGTAGGCAGAGATTTAAATTTCACTGGATAGTTCTGTACACTGCATATAATAATAATAATAATAATAATAATAACATACACACTATAACATTAAACAACCCCCATCTTCTCCAGGGGATCAGATCTTAAGTGCTACAGTTTACTTTGATAACGTGTCCTATGAAGATGCCCTTCAAATTCTTGAGCATGCCCAGGCTTATAAAATGGAGCTCTGTCTGAGGCGCAAACCACCAGAATATACAGTCCAAGATGCTGAAGCAGCACAACCAGAGGTATCCATTGTAAATATTTAAAGTCATTGTTTAAACACAGGTTTTATGTTTAAAGATTCTCTATGTATTGGGCAGCATGAATACATGCATTTAACATCACAATATAAGTTGCTTCTTCTCTTACAGGGTGAGGCGGGCTCTCCTAAACTAAGAGGACGCAAGACAAAGAGGCAAGAAGCCAGAATCTCATGGCCAAAATTTCCATCCTTCAGCAAAGGACGCAAAGGGTTTAAAAGGTCACATAGTACATCTGAAGCAGAGGAGCAGAGGAAACTAGAAATGAGCCCTACAACAAGTGACACTGAATCACCAGTCAAATCTCCACTGAAATCCCCAGATGGAAAAGAGAAGAAGAAGAAGAGGCTCAAACTGAAGGTGAAGATGAAGGGACTCAGAAGCAAGTCAGTTGAACATCCGACAAGAGAGGAGGAGCCAACACTGGAGAATTTGGGAGGTGTAGAGAACCTATTGGAGCAAAACGGCACTGACATACAGTCTCCTGAAGAAATGCAGCTACTAGTCGAACCTCAGGTTGTCGAGCAGGAGGATGCTGAAACCCCCGAATCCACTAAAGCCAGGGATGAATACACCTTTCCAAGCTTAGCAGAACCTGAAATTGAGACTGGCTTACACAAAGCAGAGCTAATCACATTGGATAAAAATCTAAAGACAACAGACATTACAGTTGCTCTTGCTGAGGGCAGTCCAAAAGAGATGAGAAGCTCAGAAAGTGTAAGGACAGAGAGGTCTGAGCTGAGAGTCAACATTCAGGGGAAAGATCTGCTTGACACTGTGAAGGAGAGCCAAACTAGATCTTCTCCAGTGAGCATAAAGGATCAATCAACTAGCATCAGGACCTCAGATCCATTCACCTATGACAATACTGTAATTAGTCCCAGTGTAATATCCCACACAGATTTTAGTGATCATCAGTTTAATGTTGACATCAACACTCCAACAACAACCTCTGGAAGAACAGAAACAACCCTGGGACATGGAGAGATGGATATGAGCATGCCAAAAGTAGATGTTTCACTTGACATGTTAGATATAGGTTTGCTAAGGAAATCTCCAAGAATTGGAGCTGAAAAGCAGTGGAAAGATAGAACAGTCAACATTCCAGAGCCCGAAAGCTATGGAATCCGAACCAGAGGTCCTTTGGCAGACATGGCAACATCAAAGGTGTCATTTGATGCAATAAATGGACTTCAGTTTACATCCTCTGATGGAGCTGGTGCTGTTAGTGCCCAACAGCCAGACAGTGATCTGAAATTTAAAGCTGTAATTTCTCAACCTAAATCTAGCACACTAGATATAAATGTTGCTGATAAGAATAAGGATGGTACAGTAGACATAAAAGTTCCACAGATATCCGAGACGCATATGGAAACAAGCATTGATAAAGTATCAGCTGATGTCAGTATCACTGAGGGCAAAGTCAAAGCAGAATACAAACTTCCAAAAGTGGATATCTCTGAAACAACTCTCTTGGACCCAATAAAATTGACAACAGCAGATCATATAAGGGTTCAACTTCCAAATCGGGAAGAGCTAGAAATTCCAGGTATGGAGGATGCAACCTTAACTGCAGCACTTCAAATTCAGGCAATGAAGTTACCTCAGATTGAAGAGAGAGATACTAAATTCGCTGATGAAATCCAAGCTAAAAGAACAGAAATTGAATTCAACCTTGAGGATGTGAAAGCACTCGTTGCTAAAATACCAACTTTCAAACTGCCAAGAATCGATATGTCAGGAATACATACACATAAAGAAATCACTCCAGATTCAGATAAGATTCTAGCAACAGCTGAAACACCTGAACTCTCGGAAGCAAAGACAGAAGTGAGCCTCAAACTACCTGATGATACAATGGAAGCAGTGATGATACCTATAACTGATAAGAAGCACCAAGACACACAAATCAAACTGCCAAATGTTGAACTGCCACATTTTGATGATCATCAACCAATAACTGTGACACAGATCGAAGACTCAATACAAAAGGTAAAATCTACTATGGCTGAATTGAAGAGCATGACGGTGGAGAGTAAATCAGGTGATATTAAGTACAAGTTACCAAAACGTGAGGACATTGAAATTCCAGGAATGGAGGCAAAAGCAAAAACAACCGTTCAAATGCCAGATGTAAAGCCTACTTTTGAGGTTCTGGAAATTCAGAAACCTCACATATCTCCATCCCATTCAACTGATGGAAAAATCCAAATACCTTTTGCCTCAGCTGCTGATGTAGACATAAAAGGTACAGCTCTTATAAGTGACGGGAAAACAGAGACACTGCCCACTGACAGGAAAGACAGAGACAAAAAATCAAAGAAAACAAAGAAGTCCATGCCCAGCTTTGGAATTACAAAACCTGACATTCGCTTCCCTGATATAGGAATTGATTTACCAAAACAAACCACAATCCCACAAAAAAAGGATGACAGCCAAGTAGCACATACCAAAACTGAGTCTGCTGGTGATGACATAAAGACCAAAACATTACAAGCTGTCTCGCTGGACATCCAGAGACCTGAAATGGGCATTGAAGGTCTAACAATTGAGGGAGAAATATACACTTCAAAAGAGGAAGGGCAAATACCAGTGCCAGAAGTAAATATTACCACTGCTGATAGAAAGGTTCTTGGAACTGGAATCTCTCTTCCAAAAGTGAAAGAAAGTGGAACAGCTGTAATGGATAAACTCAAAACCGATATCACAATGTCAGAAGCTGAGATTAAGGTAGTAGCTCCAAGTGCAGATATAGACAGCCATGTAACCACACCAGAGATGGAAGCTGTTACACAATCAACTGATGCTCAAGGCACGGTGGGGGGAAAATATGTTCCTGAGAGTGAGACTAAAGATGCTGACATCAAATTGAAGAAAAGGAAAATATCATTTCCAAAATTCAGCTTCTCCAAGACTGAAGTGAAAGCACCTGAGGTGGCCATTACCTCTCCAAAAGCCAATTTACCAGAGACAACTATGGACACTAAAGAAGTAGAAGTAGATGGCACAGTACCTGAAAGTGAAACTACATTGAAGGATAAAAATATCACTGGCTCCCCAACTAAATTCAAACTTCCAACACTTAAATTCCCCATATTTGCAATGTCTCCCCAAAAGGTCCCCTCTGAATCGACAGATGAAGAATCTGCAACAAAACTCCCTGAAGATGATATTTTGGAGGTAGAATTGCCAGAACAGAGGCCGTCAGTGTCAGGGAAGCTACCCAGTGTTGACCTCCATACTATTCCAATCGCAGACACTGCCGTCCTGCAATCAACTGAGGGAGAAGGCTCTGAACTGAATTTGAACATTCCTCAGCCAAAAGTGGAATTGTCATCTAAGGATATGCTGATATCTCAAGCAAAACTTGATGAACTTGAAAAGGCTGAGGGATTATCAGTTGAAGGGAAAATAGAACCACCAGAATTGGAAATAAAAGACGAAAAAAGTTTCAAAATGCCAAAGTTTGGAATTTCTTTGCCTAAAATTAAAGGACCAGACCTGGATATAAGTGTATCAAAGCCTGGTATTGATATTTCACTTCCAGAAGGGAAAGTAGATATTGAACAGGCAGATGTCCATTTTCCTGCAATGAAAACAGTTACTGATATGCCAAAAGTAGATGTTGAGCTGCCTACAGTTGATGGGAAAGGTGCAAGTGCAGATACTGATACCTCTGTTGAGGTTGAGGCCAAGTTGAGTGAGACCAAACTTAAGAAAAGACGTATTTCATTTCCAAAATTCAGTTTTTCTCGATCTGACTCAAAAGGATCAGATGGGGATGGGGAACCTCTAAAGGTAGACATCACTGCTGCAATTACTGATGTAAAAGACTCAGAGACTGACATTAAATCACCTGAGGCTGAAATAGCAGCAAAGGATAAAAGTATCAGCAGCTCTCCAACAAAATTCAAACTCCCCACTCTCAAATTCCCTAAATTTGGGATGTCTCCCCCAAAAGTTCAAACAGAAGGGATAGATGTGGATGTGGTTAATACTATACCTGAGGAAGAAATTCTGGAAGTGACCATTCAAGGGCATGATGTAACCATATCTGGAGATGTACCCACAAAAGAAGTCCACCTCACTTCCACAGGGGATGTAGAAGCAAAAGCAGATGTACCACAGATCAAAATGGAGACACACGAGCTAGATACCAAAAGCACTGAAGGAAGTAAAATCAAAATGCCAAAATTTGGAATTTCATTACCCAAAGTCAAAGGACCTGAAATAAGTATGAGTCTTTCAAAAACAGAAGGTAGTGTTTCTGTGTCAGAGGATAAATCAGAAATCCAACCAGATGTTGAAATCAAAACACCATCTCTTGAAGCAGAGACTGATATGGCTCACTTAGATAGTAAAGAAACTGACATTAAATTTAAGATGCCAAAGATGTCATTTCCAAAATTTGGACTTGCAAAATCAGAGATAAAGGCAACTGAAACTGATGTTACGCCAAAACTAGACATTTCTCTGTCAGATGGGGAAGTGAAGATCAAAGATGATTCCATTCCACAAGGAAGTCTAGAAATCACTTCACCAAAAACAGAACAGAAAACAGATACATCAGACGCAGATTTGGACATTAAAAGTCAAGATGTAGAACTAAAGGATAGCACTACCCTGTCAAGCTCTCCAAGCAAGTTTAAACTTCCTACTTTCAAATTGCCTAAAATTGGAGTTGGAACCACAAAAGTCAAAACTGACACATCTGAACTAATTACTCCAGAAGTAAAGTTACCTGGGGTAGAAACTGAAACAACGATGCCTGTGTCTTCAAAAGTAACTGCCCCATCTATTGACTTGTCTGTGTCAGCAAAGATGCCAGGTATAATGGGAAAAGGTGAGAAGATTTCTACATCAAATATAGAAATTGATACTCACCAGCCACAAGTAGGCATTGATACAAAAATTCCAGAGATGGAAAAGCATGATATTAAGGTGTCATTGCCAAAGATTACAAATGAGGCCCAGATATCAAATAACTTGACTTTACCATCAGTAGACCTGAATATTTCAAAATCAGATGCAGATATTAAGGGAATTGAAATGACCTCTGGTGTGTCTGGCGAGGCCAATATATCTGGAAAATTGCCTTCTCTTGACACCTTAAAGTCCAGCACAGATGTTTTCCCCCCTTCAGTGGATGTTGCCTTGCAAAAATCAGATATGACAATACCATCAAGTGAGGTAGTACCTCCAGATGGGAAAGTAGATGTCGAGATACCTGAAATGAGCATCAAGGATCCTGATGGAAGCCCTTTCAAAATGCCAAAATTTGGATTTTCTTTGCCCAAAGTGAAATTACCTGACCTTAGCATGACTGGATCAAAACCAGACCTTGATGTATCTGTACCAGAGGGCAAAGTCGAGGTTAAAGTCCCAGATTCTGAAATTACAGTGCCTTGTGTTGACACAGAACTGCCAAAAGCAGAAGCTAAGGAATTTGATGCGAAAATGAAAAAACGAAGGATATCATTCCCAAAATTTGGATTCTCAAAACCAGATGTCAAAGCTCCAGAAGTTGATATCACTCTCCCAAAGGTTGATGTGTCTGTACCAGAGATACCAGAGAGTGAAGTTAAGGACATAAAAGTTGATGTCAAGGTTCCGGAAGACACTAAATTAAAAGAAGACACTGGAATGACATCACCAAAATTCAAACTCCCTACTTTCAAACTTCCCAAAAGTGGTATCTCAACATCTAAAGGGGTAGTAGAAGGTTCAGATATAGATATTAATGTGAAAACACCCCAGGTGAGCCTACCAGAAACTGAAATAAACATTTCAGGGAAGGTTCCAGCTCTTGATGGCAAAGGATCAGGTATAGAATTGGAGACACCATCCTTAGACATGTCCTTAGACATAAAAGGACCAGAAGCTGAAGCAGAGAGAATGAAGGTCAAATCTGTAGCCAAACTTGAAGGTCCTGAAGTCCATGTCAGTATCCCAAAACCAGAATTAGATGTTTCCCTGCCTGAGGGAAAAGTTGGTGTCGATGTTGCTCTTCCTCAAGGAAAAGTAGAGATGCCTGGAGTAGATTCCAAAGGTCTTGATGTAAAATTGAAGAAACCAAGTTTTTCATTCCCAAAGTTTGGATTGTCAAAGGCAGATGTTAAGGTTCCTGATGTTGATATTCCTGAAGGAAAGGTAGAGGTAACACAGCCAGATATTAATATTAAAATGCCAGAGGGAGAGGCTCAATTGAAAGATGTCAATGTCACTTCACCAACAAAATTCAAGCTCCCCACAATCAAATTCCCTAAGATTGGAGTTTCTGCACCAAAGGGAACCATTGAGGTCCCAACTGTTGATGTTGATGTCAAAGCACCTGAAGTCAGTCTGACTAATGCTGATGTAACAATTTCAGGAGATGTGCCAGTAGTTAATATCAAAGGTCAGGGAATGGATATTAGGGCTCCAGATATTGAAGCAGAGATGAGTTTATCTGACACCGAGGGCCAAGGAAACAAGTTCAAGCTTCCACAATTTGGAATCTCTGAGGTAGATGTGAGTGTCCCTAAGACAGATTTGGATATTTCCCTTCCAGGTGGCACAGCAGGTATTGAAACTCCATTTGTTGAAGTAAAGGGAGATTTACCTGACATTAATCTGAAAGACACTGACATAAAAGCAAAGAAGCCAGGTTTTTCTTTCCCCAAGTTTGGATTCTCAAAACCTGAAGTTAAGGGTGCAGAAACTGATGTCAGTCTTACAAAAGCTGAGGTGAAAGAGCCCGAAATTGATGGCAAAATTCCAAAAGGAAGCACTGAAGGTAAAGATTCAAAGAGTATTGATGTAAAAATGAAAAGACCAAGTTTTTCATTCCCTAAATTTGGATTTGGATTGTCACCTGATGTTAAAGCTCCTGATATCGATGTCAAGGTGCCAGAAGTCGATATGCCCCTACCAGAAGGAAAAGTGGAGATCACAGAGCCAGAGATTGATGCTGAGATTCTACAGGGAGATGCTAAGGGTGTGGATATTCACACTTCCCCATCAAAATTCAAACTCCCAACATTCAAATTGCCAAAAATTGGTGTTTCAGCACCAAAAGGGTCAGTGCAAGCCCCTGATGTAGATATTGATATAAAGGCACCTGAGGTCACTTTACCAGATACTCAGTTTAAAATTTCAGGGGATGTTCAAGAGGTTGCCCTCAAAGGACAAAATGTCAGTATGGACTCAGAGGGGGCTGAGGCTGATGGGCAGGGAAGCAAGTTCAAACTTCCAAATTTTGGAATCTCTTTACCAACAGTCAAAGGTCCTGAAATGGATGTGAGTGTCTCAAAACCTAATGTGGATGTCTCTTTGCCTGAGGGAAAAATGGAAATCGATGCTTCATTACCTGAAGTGAAGGCTGAGATACCTGGAGTTGATTCCAAGGGTACAGATGTGAAAGTTAAGAGGCCAAGCTTTTCCTTCCCAAAGTTTGGATGGTCAAAAACAGATGTTAAAGCTCCAGACACTGTTGTCAGTCTCCCAGAAGTTGATACATCTTTACCCGAGGGGAAAGTAGAAAACAAAGGATCTCAGATTGATGCTAAAATACCAGAGGGAGATGTTGAGTGTAAAGATACAAATATTCAGACCTCGCCGACAAAATTCAAACTCCCAACACTAAAATTTCCTAAGATTGGGGTGGCAACACCAAAAGGATTGGCTGAAGCACCAGCTCTAGACATTAATGTAAAGGGACCAGAAATTAATCTGCCAGATGCTGAGCTAAACATTTCAGAGAAAATTCCGGAGGTTGACATCAAAGACCAAAATGTGGATGTACAGCCTCCCTCCATAGATGTCAGTGCAAGCACAGGACATGAGGCTGATGGACAAGGAAGCAAGGTCAAACCTCCAAAATTTGGAATTTCATTACCAAAAGTAAAAGGTCCTGAATTTGATGGCAGTGTCACAAAACCTGATTCTGATATTTCTTTGAATGAGGGGAAAAGTGAAATTAATGTTTCACTACCTGAGGGAACGGTTGAGACACCTGCAGTTGATTCTAAGGGTGCTGATGTAAAATTTAAGACACCAAGTTTTTCATTCCCAAAGTTTGGATTGTCAAAATCAAATGTTAAAGCTCTTGATAATGATGCAAATCTCCCTGAAGTTGACATGTCTGTACCAGAGGGGAAAGTGGAAACCAAAGGCCCAGAGATTGAAGAGGGACACAAAGACCTGAATATTCATGCCTCACCAACAAAATTCAAGCTTCCAACATTTAAATTGCCAAAGATAGGAGTTGCAGCATCCAAGGGTTCCATAGAAACACCTGAACTAGATATTGATGTAAAGACACCTGATGTCACTTTACCACAAGCTGAGCTCAAAGTTTCAGGGGACGTTCCAGCAGGAAATCTTAAAAGTCAAAGCATAGATGCAGAGCCCATATCCACAGATGTGCATATAAAGGCAGAGGGACTTGAAGTACAAGGAAGCAAGTTGAAACTTCCTAAGTTTGGAATTTCACTACCAAAAGTGAAAGGCCCTGAAGTTGATGTGAATGTCTCAAAACCAGACTTCGATATCTCTTTGCCTGAGGGAAAAGCAGATGCAAACATTTCATTGCCTAAAGGTGAAATTGAAATATCTGGGGTGGATTCCAAGGGTGCTGATATAAAAATGAAGAAACCAAGTTTTTCATTCCCAAAGTTTGGGTTTTCAAAACCTGATGTTAAATCCCCAGAAATCAATGTTAATCTACCAGAAGCTGATATGTCAGTCCCTGAAGGAAAAACAGAGGTCAAGGAAACAGAAGTAGTTGTGCAGGGTACAGAGGGAGATATTCAACTGAAAGATACAAGTACAATTACCTCCCCAACAAAATTCAAACTTCCTACATTCAAATTCCCAAAGATTGGAGTTTCAGCGGCAAAGGGTGAGGTGAATGATGATGTAAAAGCACCTAAAGTCAGTGCAACGGATGCTGAACTCAAAGCGTCTATGGAACTTTCAATGGCTGATGTCAAAGGTCAACCAGTAGATGTACAGACAGAGGGCCATGATACTGAAGGGCAAGAAGGCAAGTTCAAACTTCCAAAATTTGGAATTACTTTGCCAAAAGTGAAAGGTCCTGACACTGATGTAATTGTTTCAAAGCCAGATTTGGATGCTTCCATTCCAGAAGGAAAAATAGACATTGAGGCACCGTCAGCTGAGGTGAAGGCAGACATACCTGAAATTGACTCCAAAGGTCTTGATATAAAAACAAAGAGACCAAGCTTTACATTCCCCAAATTTGGTCTGTCAAAACCAGATGTGAAGACTCCACATGTGGATGTCACCCTCCCCGATACAGACATTTCTCTCCCTGAAGCACCTCTAGAGGTAAAGGACCCAGAAGCCAGTGTTCAAGTTGCTGACAGTGAGGTTGAACTGAAAGATGCAAACATTTCTGGGTCACCATCAAAATTTAAACTCCCCACAATTAAATTTCCTAAATTTGGAATTACAGCTCCAAAGGTAACTGTTGAAATAGAACATCCAGACACTACTATGAAAGAACCAGACATGAATGTGCCAGATTTAGAAGGGAAAGGACCATCATCTGTTACTGTTACAGACCCAAGTGTAGATATAAAAGCCACAACTACTGATGTGAACGTGAAGACAAAGGGGGTTGATGTGGAAGGACAAGAAAGCAAGTTTAAACTTCCAAAATTTGGAATTGGATTACCTAAAGTCAAAGGCCCTGAGGTAAATGTGACAAAGACTGATGCTGACATTACTTTACCAGAGGGAGACATAGAAGTGAAGCTTGGTAGTGCTGATGTAGAAAGAGCTACAGTAAAAGTAGACTTACCAGAAGTGGATTCAAAGGGGGTTGATGTCACTGTAAAAAAGCCAAGCTTTTCATTTTCCAAGTTTGGGTTTTCTAAATCTGAAAAGGTCCCTGAAGTAGATGCCTCTCTGCCAAAAACAGACATTTCTCTATCAGAGGTAAATGTTGATGTTAAAGAACCCAAACCAGACAGTGAACAAGACGGTGAATTGAAGGCTGCAGCTATTAGTGGATCACCATCAAAATTTAAACTTCCTACAATCAAATTCCCCAAATTTGGAGTGTCGGTTCCAAAGGTTGAGTTGCAGGAAACAGATTTGGAGGTGAGAGGGCAAGATGTACCAGACAGTGAACTGAAAGTGTCTGAGGATACTATTTCTACTGATATCAAAGTAACAATTACACAAAGACAAGATACAGATGCTGATGTGCAGACAGTGGGAGTGGGGACAGATGGACAAGGAAGTATGTTTAAGTTTCCCAAATTTGGAGTATCGCTCCCTAAAGTGAAAGGCTCTGAAGTAAAGTCAGAAGGGGATGTTTCTCTGCCAGAAGGCAAAGTAGACATGGAAGGAGGTGTTGAGGATTTATCAGCTGAAACAAGAGTGGATGTGCCAGACGTTGATGTAACTGCAAAGAAACCTGGCTTCACTTTCCCCAAATTTGTTTTTTCTAAACCAGACATCAAATTTTCTGAAACTGATGGAAAGACTGAAGAAGCAGATGTTTCAAAGCCAGAGGGTGTTGAGATCCAAAATGTTTCAAAAGATGTTAAAAGTCCAGATAGAGAAACTCCTACTTCCTCTCCCACAAAATTCACACTACCAACATTTAAACTACCTACATTTGGAGGGACTACAGTTAAGAGCACTGTGGACATTCCTGGGGATCCTTCTCTATCATTGGGAATAGCTGAAGTCAAACATGTTGAAACAAATGTTAAAGAACCAGCATCTGAGGTGACACCAGACTCAGGCAAGAGTGATATTGATGCTAAAGATGTTAAGACAAGAATATCATTTCCTAAATTAGTTTTTTCTAAACCTGCAGTTAAAGCCCCTGAGGTTGATGTGACACTACCTACTACAGATGTGACTTCACCAGAGGAAAGTGCAGCCGTAGATGTAGATGTGAAGGTGCAAGAAACAGAACCCAAAGTTGAGACTGCTGTTGGGGGTTCTCCAAGTAAATTTAAACTCCCAACAATTAAACTGCCTAAATTTGGCATTACTACACCAAAAACTGAAGTTGCAGTTTCTGAAGGAGACAGTTCATCAGTGATGCTCAGTGCTGAAACTGATGTTCCAGTAGTTGAGGAAGCAGTTGCACCAGACACTGAAGTTTCCACACAGTCAGGAGACAGCAAAGTTTTAAGCTCACCAAGCAAATTTAAATTACCCACTTTCAAAATGCCTAGGCTTAGCCTTTCAAAAGCAAAATCTGAAGAAGATGCTGAGACACCCTCAGATGTCAAACCTCAGGAGGTCCCTCTGGAAGGAGACAAAGAGAACACACAGGTAACAGACAAAACAGACAAAACACCTAAGTTCACTTTTTCAACAGTTCAGGATGTTCTTCGGGGTTTTGATGTTGAATTCCATGTCCCTACATTAGATGAAAGAGATGAAACAAAAGGAGGAGCTTCTCAAACTGGTGAAGAAGAACTGAAGCCTGCAGCTAGTGTGATGGAACAAGATGTGAAACCAACCACAGATGTTCAAGAGAAAACAAAGTCTGGACTCCAGTTCTCTAAACTAGGATTAACTGAAGCATCAAAGGATGATGATACCAGGGTAAAAACTGACGGGACTGTAAAAGAGAGTGTTAAAGAAGGATGGAAGTTAGAACTTAAAACAGAGCAGAAATTGCAGGATACCAAGGAAAGTCCTGAAAAAGGAAGCTGGTTCAAACTCCCTAAATTCCCCTCACCAACCAAATCAGTTAAATTTACAGAGAGAGAAATTGCAACACCTAGAGAGGATCATGAACAAAACACTGAAAGTGAAAATTTGGAGAATGAGATTAGCATAACATCTTCAGTAAGGTCATCTGATGCCTTTGCTGATGAAAGCTCTGCGCCAACAACAGAACAGACTGGATCATCACTGACTTCACCAACAAAAGTCACAGTTAAATATGGTCAGTCAATCTCCACTGGCACAGGGGATGTAACAGCTAATATTATTACCTCCACTGCCAGAACAGAGCTTATATCCATGGATCCTGACCTGCCAGAGAAGGTTAACATATCCTTCTCCTCTGACAGTTCATCTATGGACACATTAAAACAAGAGGCAGGGGCAATTCACATTATCACATCAAATGTACAAGCCATACCAGACACACAGAAAGCTACAATTCTGAGTCATACTGTTCAGTCTCTACCCGTTGAACAAGTTATTGTTCGAACCACTTCCACTCCATGGTCAATGGAGGAAACCAGCACGATGCAAGAGGACAGCATAGTGGTAGAGAAGCATGTGATCAAGGAGATGTCAGGTGAGAGCATGGAAAAAGTGATCATAACCCAGAAAATGTGCATGCTCGATGCTGAGTCTGGAGAACCCAACAGCAATACAGTGGCTTCATCCTCTCAAAAATTAAGAGACTCTGTGAACAAGGAGAAAATGCTTTTTTTTGAAAGTAGAGAGATGCCATTGCCAGCAGAAAGCATTGTTGTGAGCAGTGTAACCACAGAAACACATGTAATCAAACACTCCACTGAAAAACCTCATGGGAAATGATGATGAGGTGGTTTGAAATTGTGCACCAGTTTATTGTATATTACTTTTCATACTTCTTTTGTCAGTTGACTTACATGAGCATACACAGGCATACGATGCATACTGTAAAGGTGTGGACCTTTAATTTATTAACAAACAAAATTTGTGTAAATCCACTGCCACTGCCTGTAAAATCTATACAATTGAAAAGATACCTTGCTGTCTTTTTAATGTGAATTAGTAGCGGGTGTGGTTAACTGTATCTTAACATAATTTACAATGAGTAGTCAAAAAACATTTCATTATATATCAATGGTATGCACTGGCTATTGCAATATAGATTTAAGTTTAAGTAGCAAAGGTGTAATATACAGTATAATACAATCAATATGGCTAAAATGAATGTTGCTGAACATCGTTGGCTTAAAAAGTATATACTAAAGCATATCATTCATGTTAAAAAAGACTAGATACTTCTGGACAAAATAATTCAAAGCCAGAGTAGAAAGGCTCTCTGATTTTTCAACAAAATGTAAAATATAATGGTGATATATTTTATGTACATAAACTTTGTTTTATTAACATTTGCAAATTTCTTCACTGCAGCTTATATTACTTTTACCTTGGCTCAAATGATGCAGTGTATTTACAACATTAGGTTTAATAAAGTTGTGATGTAAATGCCATGTAGTTGTGTTTTGTGATTTTATTACAGTGTACTGTATATATTTTAATCATGAGTCTTTAAATCACTTTGCCATAAGAAAGAGTTACAACACATTAGTACAGTTAGATAACAAATGTAATCAGCAGGTTTAATCGTTACAATGGCGCGTGTCAAGGGAGACATGAGGGTTTCAGCCCGAAAGCATCCACCATTAAATCTAACTAAACAATGAAAGTGTTCCACTTAAATACACTTAACCGAGCAGAGTTGCATTAAGTTAGCATGCAGTTGAAGGAAGTACAGTGGAAGGTGATTGGTTCTTTACCTGGCGCCACTCTGTGTAATGGCCCAAGGACATACCTATAGCAATTAACATTGCCAAGTGGCTATCTAGTTGTATGTATACACCAAGATTCAGAAATGCTATACATGGGTTGTTGGGTTTATATGGGTTTGCAATGTAAATATGAACAAAAGGCTCTACCCAGCCACAGGGGTACCAGCAGTTAATTTACATTGATCACTGGGGGAGGATGATTCCTATTGTTTCTGTGCCATGCCAAATGGTGGCGGCTCCTGGCTGTCTGAGGCAGAATATACTTCTCAAATTATTGCTATCAATGCTCAGTTTCATTGCTTTTTATTATCGTGAGTATTATTACCTTAAGTAATATTGTGTGGACTATTGTATGATAAATTTAACTCTGCATTGTTGTTGGTTGTTTCAGAGATCCCCTGTGCAGAGCTTGATAGAGCTACTCATTTCACTCCTCTTCCATCATGTGGTTTCTAGCATTAGTTCTCCAATCTGAGTATCACTAACCATCATTCAGACATTGCTGTCCTTTGAAAAAACCAAAGCATCTTTGGTCTAAGTCATAGTGAAGTGTCCGTGCCTTGAATTTAAGAATGGAACCGAAATTTTTTTATATTTCCAAGGTTTCCACTGTGTTGTTTTGATTTTCTAACAAGATCAATGTTCAGGCTACTCTAGTGACTACTGCATCTTGCAGAATTCCAAGCGTTGGTGTGGTACTTTAAATGTAGAATGACCAGAGCTCTTATCATTTTTTTCATCATCAGACACCTCTTGACACTTAATATTTGCTTCACATTTGGTCACTCCTGTGCATCTCTGCCCTTCGTCAGCAATGTGAAAACTTTCAAATTCTGTCTTTAGATCTTCATTTATGTCTATGGCATTAGAGCTCAATGTAAGCTTTTGTTGAGAGCTTAGTTCTGTTTCACTGATGTGGGCTGTTACTGAGTTTTCCAAAACAATGAGAACTTCACTTTTGCCCTCATCACTAGCATTCAGTGTAAGCATGGACTGAGTGCTAAAGTCTGTTAAATTAGATGATGCGTTATTGTGGGCTGTTGAGTTTCCCAAAACACTATCATCCCCAACCTGATGTTCTGGAAGTTTGTCATTTGATTTGAGTGAATCTCTGAACAAGTTACTGCTCTGGCTTTCACTCTTCTCTGTTTGCAGCTCTTCCGGGTCATTGCCAGGGCATACACCTGAAACCTGTGGTGTTTTCTCCAATTGTAGTGAAATGGGTGAGGACAATGATGACAATGACTTGAAAAGTTGGCAAGGACTTTCTAGTCGTGTTGGTGATAGAGGATCTACAAGAAAATCAAGATTTTGTACCAGTGTTGATGTTGACCTATGAGTCTGGACAGTACCCAGCTCTTGTTCTGGATGCTGTGGCCCACTCTCTGAGAGTGAATTCGTTCGGATGAAGGGAACAGTCTCAGAGCTTAAAAAATGCAGAGCCCTTGCATTAAAAGTAACCCTCCTGATGACGTTGTCATATGTCATTCTGTAGTTGGTGGAGCATGTCTCTTCAGGGGAAGACTCGGAGCTGTTATCACTGTCATCAGTGATGCTTCCTTGACAGTTAAGGTGGACCTCACCTTTTTCAATATCGTCCTCACTCCTCTGCATTTCATCAGCAATCTGAAAGCTTTTTCTTTCTAGTTTTGGATCTTCAATTCTGCCCTCATGACTGTATTTAAATGTAACATTGTGTACAGGGCGTATGTCTCTTAAATCAACTGTTGCAGTGTTGTGGGTTGTTCCAGAGATTTCCAAAATATCACTGACAGAATGATCTGGAGGCTTGTCATCTAATTGGTGTGGATCTCTGAATAAGGTGCTCCTATGTCTTTCACTTTTCTCTGTTTGTAGCTTCTCAGGATGACTGCCAGGACATACACCCAAAACCTGTGGTGTTTTCTCCATGTGTAGAGTATTGGCCAAAGATACAGATCCAGTGTCTGAGTAATTACATTGTAAGGGTGAGGAAAACAATGATAACTTGTTGATCTGGAAAGGACTTTCCAACTGTGTTGTTGACAGAGGTTCTGAAAGATAGTCATGATTTTTCACTGGTGTTGATGTTAATTTGGGAGCTTGAGCACCACCCAGCTCTTCTGGATCTTCTGGATGCTGTAATTCAGTCTCTGAAGGAAAACTGGCATCACTTTTGGGGATAGTCTTCGGGCTTAAAAAAATTAAACCACTTGTTTCATCAGGAGACTCTTTTACACTGTTATAACTACCATGATCTTTGATGACTCCTGGAGAGTTAAAGCTGGCCTCATCTTTTTCACCAGTCTCCTCCTTTGTTCTCAGCACTACATCAGCAATTTGAATTCTTTCTGCTTCTAGATCTGGAAGCTGTGATTCAGTCTCTGAAAGTAAACTGGCATCACTTATGGAGACAGTCCTTGATCTTAAAAAGCTGACACCACTTGCATTCAAAGATATTGTCCTGAGGACACTGACATCTATAGGGTTGTGATTAATAGAGCATGTCTCATTAGGGGACACTTGTACACTGTTATAACCAGAATGATCTTTGATGTCTCCTGGAGAGTTAAAGCTGGCTTCATCTGTTTCAACAATCTCTTCCCCAGTTCTCAGCATTATATCAGCTATATGAATCTTTCTTATTTCTGCTTCTAGATCTTCACTTTTGCCTTCATCAGTAATGTCCAGTGTAAGCTTGGACTGAATGCTCATGTCTGTTAAATTAGCTGATACATTACTGTGGGCTGTTGAGTTTTCCAAAACACTGTCATCTCCAATCTCATGATTTTGAAGTTTGTGATCTGATTGGTGTGGGTGTCTGAATAAGGCACTGATGTGCTTTTCACCCTTCTCTGTTTGAGGCTCATCAGAATCACTGCCAGGACAGACATCTGAAACCTGTTGTGTTTTGTCCATGTGTGGAGAAATCGGTGAGGACAATGATAACGATAACTTAAGAATTTGGCCAGGACTTTCCAGCTGTGTTGGTGACTGAGGATATACAAGAAAATCATGATTTCGTACAGGTGTTGATGTTGATGTAGGCGTCTGGACAATACTCAGCTCTTGTCCTGGATGCTGTAACTCACTCTCTGAGAGTAAATTATCTTGGGTGAAGGGAGCAGCCTCAGAGGTTAAAAAATTGAGACAACTTCCATTTAAAGCTACTCTCCTGATGGCATTGGCATATGTCATTCTGTAGTTAGTAAAGTATGTCTCCTCAGGGGAAGATTGTGAGCTGTTATCACTGTCATCACTTGTGATGATTCTATGACAGTTAAGGTGGACCTCCCCTTTTTCAATATCCTCCTCACTCCTCTGCACTTCATCAGCATTATGAAAGAGTTTTTGATGTAGTTCTGGATCTTCAGTTCTGCCCTCAACACTGTAGTTAAATGTATTATTGTGTACTGGATTAAAGTCTCTTAAATTATTTGTTGCAGTGTTGTGGGCAGTTGGGGAGATTGCCAATATATCACTTATAAAATATTCTGGAGGTATAGCACCTGATTTGAGTGGATCACTGAATGAGGCACTGCTTTGTCTTTCATTCTTCTCTGCTTGGGGCTCCTCAGGATCAGGATCATCAGGACATACACCCAAAACCTGTGGTGTTTTCCGTATGTGTGGAGTATTGGCCAAAGACAAGGATCCAGGAGTGAGAGAGAAATCACATAGTAAGTGAGCTGGTGAGGAAAATGATGATGACTTATGGATCTGGCAAGGACTTTCCAACTGTGTTGTTGATGGCGGTTCAGCAAGATAGCCATGATTTTTCACTGGTATTGATGTTGATCTGGGAGTCTGGGCACCACGCAGCTCTTGTTCTAGTTGCTGGAATTCAGTCTCTGAAAGTAAACCGGCATAAGTTATAGGGACAGTCTTTGGGATAAAAAAATTGAGACCACTTGCATTCAAAGATATTGTCCTGAGAACACTGTCATCTGTGAGGTTGTGATTAATAGAGCATGTCTCTTCAGGGGACACTTGTACACTGTTATACATGTCATCATCTTCAATGACTCCTTTACAGTTAAAGCCGGACTGGTCTTTTTCACTTGTCTCCTCCTCACTTCTCAATCCTTCATCAACAATACGAATCCTTCCTATTTCTGCTTCTAGATCTTCACTTTTGCCCTCATCAGTAGTGCTCAGTGTAAGCTTGGACTGAGTGCTCAAGCCTGTTAAATTAGCTGATGCATTGTTGTGGGCTGTTACTGAGTTTTCCAAAACACTGACATCCCCAGCCTCATATTCTGATTGGTGTGATTGGTGTGGATCTCTGAATGAGGTACTCCAATGCCTTTCACTCTTCTCTGTTTGAGGCACCTCATGATGACTGCTAGGACATATACCTGAAACCTGTGGTGTTTTGTCCATGTGTAGAGTACTGGCCACAGACACAGATCCAGGAGTGAGAGAATAATCACACAGTAAGGGAACTGGTGAGGAAATTGATGATGACTTATCAATCTGGCAATGACTTCCCAACTGTATAGGTGACTGAGGATCTGCAAGATGATTTTTCAGTGGTGTTGATGCTGACCTGGGAGCCTGGGCAACACTCAGCTCTTGTTCTGGATGCTGTAAGTCAGTCTCTGAAATTAAATTCACATGAGTTATAGGGACAGTCTTTGGGCTTAAAAAATCGAGACCACTTGCGTTCAGAGAAATTTTGCTGAAGACATTGACATCTGTAGGGTTGTGATTAATAGAGCATATCTCATCAGGATACACTTGTACACTGTTATAACTGGGATGACCTTTGATGACTCCTGGAGAGTTAAAGCTAAAACCATTTTCACCAATCTCCTCCTCATTTCTCAACCCTTCATCAGCAATATGAATCCTTTCAACGCTTAAGTCTGTGAAATTAGCTGATGCGTTGCTGTGCGCTGTTTCTGAGTTTTCCAAAACACTGACATATCCAACCTCATGTTCTGATTGGTGAGGATCTCTGAATAAAATATTGCCTTGTCTTTCACTCTCCTCTGTTTGTGGCTCCTCAGGATCACTGCCAAGATGTACACCCAAAACCTGTGATGTTTTCTCGATGTGTGGAGTATTGGCCAAAGACACAGATCCAGGAGTGAGAGAGTAATCACATAGTAAGTGAGCTGGTGAGGAAAATGATGATGACTTATGGATCTGGTAAGGACTTTCCAACTGTGTTGTTGATGGCGGTTCAGCAAGATAGCCATGATTTTTCACTGGTATTGATGTTGATCTGGGAGTCTGGGCACCATGCAGCCCTTGTTCTAGTTGCTGGAATTCAGTCTCTGAAAGTAAACTGGCATGAGTTATAGGGACAGTCTTTGGGATTAAAAAATTGAGACCACTTGCATTCAAAGATATTGTCCTGAGAACACTGTCATCTGTGAGGTTGTGATTAATAGAGCATGTCTCTTCAGGGGACACTTGTACACTGTTATACATGTCATCATCTTCAATGACTCCTTTACAGTTAAAGCTGGACTGGTCTTTTTCACTTGTCTCCTTCTCACTTCTCAATCCTTCATCAACAATACGAATCCTTCCTATTTCTGCTTCTAGATCTTCACTTTTGCCCTCATCAGTAGTGCTCAGTGTAAGCTTGGACTGAGTGCTCAAGCCTGTTAAATTGGCTGATGCATTGTTGTGGGCTGTTACTGAGTTTTCCAAAACACTGACATCCCCAGCCTCATATTCTGATTGGTGTGATTGGTGTGGATCTCTGAATGAGGTACTCCTATGACTTTCACTCTTCTCTGTTTGAGGCACCTCATGATGACTGCTAGGACATACACCTGAAACCTGTGGTGTTTTGTCCATGTGTAGAGTACTGGCCACAGACACAGATCCAGGAGTGAGAGAATAATCACACAGTAAGGGAACTGGTGAGGAAATTGATGATGACTTATCAATCTGGCAATGACTTCCCAACTGTATAGCTGACTGAAGATCTGCAAGATGATTTTTCAATGGTGTTGATGCTGACCAGGGAGCCTGGGCAACACTCAGCTCTTGTTCTGGATGCTGTAAGTCAGTCTCTGAAATTAAATTCACATGAGTTATAGGGACAGTCTTTGGGCTTAAAAAATCAAGACCACTTGCGTTCAGAGAAATTTTGCTGAAGACATTGACAACTGTAGGGTTGTGATTAATAGAGCATGTCTCTTCAGGAGACACTTGTACACTGTTATAACTGGGATGATCTTTGATGACTCCTGGAGAGTTAAAGCTAAAACCATTTTCACCAATCTCCTCCTCATTTCTCAACCCTTCATCAGCAATATGAATCCTTTCAACGCTTAAGTCTGTGAAATTAGCTGATGTGTTGCTGTGCGCTGTTTCTAAGTTTTCCAAAACACGGACATATCCAACCTCATGTTCTGATTGGTGTGGATCTCTGAATAAAATATTGCCTTGTCTTTCACTCTCCTCTGTTTGTGGCTCTTCAGGATCACTGCCAAGATATACACCCAAAACCTGTGGTGTTTTGTCGATGTGTGGAGAATTTGCCAAAGACACAGATTCAGGAGCGAGAGAGTTATCACAAAGTAAGGGAACTGGTGAGGAAAACAATGAAAACTGGCAAGGACTTTCCAACTGTTTTGCTGACTGAAGTTCTGCAAGATGTGGCCTTTTGTCCATTTGTGGAGTACTGGCCAAAGATATGGATCCAGGCACAGACTTTGAGCTTAAATCACTTGCATGTAAGTAGACAAGTGGATCAACTTTTCTGCCTTTATCAACAGAATCTGCAGTAAAATCAGGTGAAATGCTGTTGTCTGAGTCATTGAATGAGGTGGATGGTAGTGTTGACCTAGAAGTCTGCACAACAGTCAGGTCTGATCTTTGATTCTGTGATTTGACAAGGGAAAGTAAACTGGCACCTGTTGTAGATACATCCTTGGGGCTTGAGAAATAGTTGACAATATGACAACTTTGGTCTGGGTCAAGATATTGAGGTGGACATGTAATGCGTCTTTTTCTCCGTATTGAACCAGTGAAAGGTGAGGAAAACTGTTTATATTTACGAGGCAACCCAGGAGTCTTCCCACTGTACCATACTGAATAAACTGGATTGATTAAAGATTTTCTTTTATTTTTTCTACGTTTATTTTGATAATCATTCAATATTGTCCCATTCTCCTTCCCTTTCAGATGTACACCCAGAGTTTGTGGTCGGTTCTTTTGTGTACGTGCATCAACAAATGGTATGGTATACTTCAGGTGGGCTTCACCTTCAATCTCCTCCTTACTTCTCTGAACTTCATCAGCAATGTGCAGCTTTTCCATTTCTGCCTCTAGGTCCTCATCTTGACTGGCTTTAAGAAGCTGGCTATGATCAGAAATTCCACATAAGCTGCCAGAGATCTGTTCTCCAAGCTGCTTCCCAAGGACTTCCTCAATGCTAAGGCATTTGGAGTTTTGATGTTCCAGCTGTACTTGGGTGGCAGAGTACTGAGTCTCTCCAAGACTCTTAAGCTCCATCAATTCTGAACGTGTGAAGTGTCTCAAAGGATTTTGGTCATCCCCAACAGCCTGACGAGCCAGTGAGCCTTTAAACAGCTGCCTACGGTAAATTTTCTCCTCGACTGTCCCACAAGTGATGAAACGATAGACCTCCACCTCTCTCTTCTGTCCAATTCTGTGGACCCGATCCACCGCTTGTGCATCTGCACACTGGTTCCATGACGGTTCCATGATAATAACACGATCAGCAGTTGTTAGATTCAGGCCCTCTGCTCCAACTTGAACTGTGAGCAAAAAAATTCTGTGGGATCCTTTCTGGAATGACGTCAGCAACCTTGTGCGCTGGGTGAGTTTGACACTCCCATCCATGAACAAAACAGTTCTCTGTGCCCAGTCTGTTTGGTCAAGATTGTACCTGACAATTTTGAGGGTTTCAATATACTGAAAAAACACCAGAATCTTATGTTCTTCAGAAGACAGCTTTTTCAGCAAAGCGATCAACACTGCAAGTTTCCCAGAATGCGCAATCTGGGATTCACTAGCAATCAAGGCGTGTCTTTCAAACTGTCTACCAAAACAACAGATCTTCCGCAAATTGTGTAAAAGCTTAAGAGTTGGGAGGTCATCAGGTGTCTCATTGACTGATAACTGGTGACGGTACTCAGCTTCCTGTTCAGTTGTAAGCTTGGTCCACAGCACAAATTCACGTTTTTCTGGCAGCTTGGGGAGCCCGTCTTTAGTACGTCTGAGCCAGACTGGTTGTATTGTGCTTTTAAAATATTCTATCAGTTCCTGGGCCAGAGCTCTTTCATCAGCCTTTGCGTCAGCCTCCCGCCCTCGAGTTATGGGGTTCTCAAAGTTCTTCCTGAATGTTTGGTATGTTCCCAAGATGCATGTCTCAGAAATAAGAGACAGGAGGTTCCAGAATTCCTTGAGATTGTTCTGGATGGGAGTGCCAGTAAGAAGAATCCGGAAACGGGCTTGGACTGAAGATGCCACTTTGTACGTCTTTGTCTTCTCATTTTTCAGCCTGTGTGCTTCGTCAAATACCATGAAATTCCAGACATAGGGACTAGAATCCCTGTATGACAGGTCTTTTTCATGCCCGATGATCATCCTGTATGTGGTGATGAGTATCCCTCCTTTTCTTTTCACTTTGTTCAGGTTTCTTGCTTGAAGCTTCTCTGACTGATGGTATTTCAGGCACCTTATCCCAGGAGCCCAGTCTTCAATCTTGCTAAGCCAATCATCTAATAAATTTGTGGGCACTACTAACAGTACACTTGGTATTTTTTTTTCTACAGAAGCAACACTGGCCAAAAATGAGATGACTTGAATGGATTTTCCCAGACCCATTTCATCTGCTAAAATAATACCTTTCTTTCCCTTTTTGTATGCATTGTAAAAAAACTCCAAACCTTCAACCTGGTATGGATACAGTCTACTTTTGAGACACTCAGTGATCTGTAGTTGTTTGCCAGGGGAGTGCAGAACTTCTTTTTCCATCTTATCTTGTAGTTTATGGTTATCATCTGCAGTCTTAATTAATCAGCAACTGTCAAAATACAAAAAGAATGTTAATAGAAATAATGATTGCATATTAAAAATACAATTTTCAACCTTGTATGATGTCTGCTGTTTTACAAGACAAAATAAGCAGTCAGTATCACTGGTGCAGATTTCTGCTCTGGATCTTTGGTTGACTATTTACAACCTCAGTATGTAAATTCAAACTGTGTGGGGTCTGTCGGGGGGTGGGACAATTCTTCATAAATGACCAGACATATTAGCAGCAGCCAGTATCATGGGAACAATGTGTGGTGAGACAGCAGGCCACAACATAATACCTGAAACAGAGGGCGTAAAGTAAAGTAAAGCCATTTTAGGATCCTAAGAACCTGTGACTAGTAAGACATGTTGGTCTTATAAGATTAGCGTTGGTACCAGCTATGTAAAACTCAAAATCTTTTTTTTTTTTTTTTTTTTTAATTTAGAAAATCTTTTTACTTACAGGCCATTGGTGTTTATGTGTCAGTGTTGCCTGGGTAATGAGTGACATCACCTGACACTATGTCCTTAACACTGGCATTATGAGCTTTTGGTTGGAAACCATCTAGTCAAAATTTGAACTTGTCATCATCCTCTACCCTAGGTTTATTTTAAACTAGAATATTTCTTTAAGATGCATGCATGACAATGACACAGCAAACCATAAAAACTATGCAATATTTTACATAAATATTAGTCCAAATATATGGCCTGCTTAAAGTTAGTTCAATCACTGAGCTGCATTTCTTGCAAAAGAATATACATAAGCATGTATAAATATACTTTTATACATGCTCATCTATTATCATAGATGGTCACCATGGAGGTGACCCACCCTCACAAGTTCATTGATGTAATCCCACCATCTGCTGGTCTGTCATGATACTACACCTAAATTGAACTGAATTGAAAACACCAGCAGAAAGTCTTAGACCAATAATTTCACAGATAGTTTCAAATAGCTTTGATTTGATGTGGTGAATAATTCTAAGTAGTCTCTAAGTGAATGTAGAATAATACAGAGGTGTTCAGAGAAAACAAACAATAGGCATATAATTTCCTGCCCAAACCCATACTACAGCCCATGTGGTACCAACATAGGACCCAGGAAGAATTTAGGATGGGGGTTTAGACAGGTCCTGTGTATGTTGCCCAACTGAGATCAAAATATAACCCAGTGGAATCCTGCATGGAGCCCATATGGGCAAATTACATGAGGTCACTTTGGAACCCGCAGACATTCCCACCAAAACCCATATTTCAACCCATGTGGTACCCACATAGAACACAGGTAGAATTTAAGACTGGGCCCCAGATGACACCGGTGTATGTTGCTTAGTTGGGACCCGAATAAAACCCAGTGTAACTCTGCATGGAGCCCATGTGAGCCCAAATGACATGGGGCCACTTTGGAACCCGCGGACAATCCCACATTGGACCTATACTGGCGACACAGATGGTACCCAGATGGGCTCCACATATGTTGATTCCATTTATGGTAGATTTGGTAGTGCAATTTAAGTTTGTCAAACATAGCAATGTGTGCATTCAATTTGGTATTTTTAACCATCTTGGATAAATTTGTTCTCAACTTAGACATCAGATTTCTACTGTGACGAAAGGGGAAAATGAGGTTTTGAACCATCTTCTGAAATCTTATCTTATCAAGATAAGATTGTCCACAGAGCAATGATATCAGGGCTGATGTACAAGTCTTTAAATAATGTAGAGATATTTAGTCTCTAAATAATGTAGTGTTATTTTTTCTCCTGTTTCTAGAATGGGGAAACAGTGGAGTGAGATTTTAGGACATCATGGTCAGTCTTGCACCAATGTGAGGAGACAACAGAGCATTTAGGGCATGCATTGTTACATCATACATCATAATTTTAAGCAGTCTCTGTGGAACAGCCCGCAAAACAAACTGTTTGAATAAAACAAATTTGTGTACCACATATTTGATACGCAGTCTTGTGGTCCTATGTTGTACTGTACTGACAGCAGCTTGTTCCAGATCTTGAGCTGAAAGTTGCATATAAATACATGTATATGAATAACTATAATGTATATTTATGAGTTAAAGTTCAAGAACAAACCTTTTTTTTTTACAGAAATTGACTAAGGCTAAGGTAACTGCACCCCATAACTCCACTCAATTTAGGTTCTTGAAAAAGCCGTCAAAATTGGATTGGTAGGCTGTGGAAATTAAAGAGAGAGGCTAAGAAGCATAGTGCTGTGCTGAGGATGGTGGACCAAGGGAACTGTGTCTTCCCACTTCTGATTAAATGTAGTTGTCATTCTTTATTCAGCTACTCCTTTTTGGTTACATGTTCAAAAACTCCCTACAAACGCCACAACGTGGTGGCTCATTTCGATCTGTAGAAGGCACATGGAGTTATTTTTACTGTAACCCACACAACATGACAAAATGCTACTTTTACCTTTTAAGGCTTTTTTTGAACATTAATTCTGGTAGTAGTGTGTTTCACCATAAATGTGTCAGTTAGTGTGATATTCCACTTTATTTCATTCATTTCATTCCACTTCACTTCAATCATTAGCCCTGTAGTTCGAGGACACTGAGTCACTTTCATTTTCCTTGGCCCTGTTTAATTAGCATTAGCTGCCAGTTCACTAATTAGTCTATGCTGTACCAACTTTCTCATTCATCTTGCATTTTTCCAAGGACAAACTACTATAGTAAAATCAGAGACTGCCCTGTAACAGCCATCAATGTAGTAGTGTAACACCCACCATAGTAAAAAACCACCTAGGGTTGCCAACTGCCCCCGAACTGCTTGGAACATCCCGAATTATGAGTGATTTTAATTTGGCACGTCAGGGACAGCTCTAGTCCTGTATTCTAAGCACAGCCTCATCGGCTAATAATAACAATAGAGTACTCACAAAACTCACGCAAATGTTGCTATAGGACCCAGTTGTTCATGAAGGTGTGTGTTGATTGGCCACTGGTGAGCGTTATCGTGTCACACATCCAAGGGCGTCGCCAGATGATTTTACTGGGGCTTTAGCCAAAACTCCCAGCCTGTCAAAATTAACAAAGCATCCCATCATGAGGTGGGCTGATCGGGTATTATTTGAATCAGTGTGAGGTTAGTAGCCTCCACAAAGTTTGCTACCTTGTAGGCTACAGAGAAAAATGGAATGGTAACTACATTTCTTAACTAAAAAAGACCATAGTTTTACCAAGAAAATTAATTAAATGTAGCCTAGGTCTATTTCATTTTTAATGTGGTCTTGATAATTGTGCAGATATGGAATTGGCAAAAAGAGGTTTGCACTTTCATGTGGCTGCAAGCTTTTATCATTATTATTTTTTGGACTGTTTTAACCATTTGGACCATTAAAAACAGTCTACAAAAAGGTCCCAACAAAGAACAATAGTTTCTGGTTTTCATGCTGTTTGTCTCGTCTTTTTGTGCTTTAATTATCAAAAAATTAACAAACAAAATGCTTGCGTAAAGGTAAGATTTCTCAAGTGCATGGAGTAGCCTAGAACTACAGAAGCTTAACTCAGCTCAACTCAACCTAATTCAAGCCTTTACCAAAGTCAAAAAAGGAGTTGTAACATTTGCCCAAATCTTATACAGTGACAGTACACAATTATCCATACAATGTCCAACATGGCAGCATTTCTTTAATAGGCAGTTTCACGTGTGACAGAAGATGAGCAAGCACGGTGTTATTTAAACATTTTGTACATTCTTGTAGCCTGTAGGTCACAGTAAATCAAATAGGATAAAGATTCACACAAATAGCTGGCAAATTGGTTATGGCTGTCACCAAAAATCCACTTTTTGCCTTTTTTGCCATAAAAAGTTGGCCAAATCTTAAAACCATGAAATAAAAAATATGCACTTTTTAGATGTAATAATCCTGCCAAATGTTATAATTTACCAGCAATGTAATAATTATTAATACGTTGGTGGGAACATTGAAAAAAGTTATTACATTGTTAGCAATCGCTGTAGTTCTGCCATTAAGTCAAGCAGTACTACTAACATAATGATGGAAGTTAGCAATAATGCTCTGTAGAAATGGCACACAGACTGGTCGTACACAGTTTTCACAGAATAGCTCAAGAACTGAAGCCACCAGCTGACAAAATCTTAGTACACAAGTCTAAAAAAAACACAAGTGCAAACCCTCAAGCACCCATATGTGGTGAAGCGCTGCCAACTGAGATACAAAAGCTAGCAAAATTTCCAATTTCCTTGTAAGCATGTTTCTGAAGTCTCTCAAAACGTATGAGAAAGTTTCTGTCAAAGATTACTGTAACACCAAAACATCAGATCCCATGAGTTAAACATTGAAAAACAGGATATTTCAGTTTCCAGTATCTTGAAAACTGCATGAAATTTAAAGGCATTCCAGGCAAGCCCTCAAATTTTTCCTATGGAGTTCCCCCCAGTCTTTTCAAACTCACAATATCGTACATTCTCACCTAAACACGTGGATATGTTTGCAAACCAAAGAATATCCTGCGATGATCACTTTGTGAAGAGTGATTTGACAGATAAAGATTTGTTTGTTTTCGTTTGACATCAGGGCGCCGTCAATAAGTGTTGTAACTGCGCTAGAAGCAGCAGGGGCAGCCTTTTTCACCCTATAATGAGCCATTTAACCATCAAAGCCTACTTTTTCCTAAGGGGTGTGCAAATTTGGCTGGACAGTAAAACTAAGTAAAAGCAGTTAAATCAGTCGGCTAATAATCCACCATGAAATGAATGCTCAATGTCTCTTTCCAAACGTCATCGCAAGATTGCAAAATCTGCAATACTACCAGCACTCCTATTAATAAAACCACGAGACAACTTTTATGAACAACTGTAGGCTACGACTTACTTCACAATATCACCTGTCGCCGCTGAAGGAAGACGGACAGAAAAGAATGATGGAGAAAGACCTCACACCTCAGACAGCTGAACCGTACTGCAAAAAAGACAGTAGGGTAAAGTAAAGAGGTTGCAGCAAAACGGTTCCTTGGTATGTCAAGTCTATTTCTGTTATTTTATAGACTCGTACTACGATAACAAATAGACACTGCATGTGACTAGCATATCATAGTCCGCTTGCTCATAGTCTACCAGCATCACCTCACCTCAGTTTTAAGGCGCCATCTGCGTTGTAATTGGAACCAATGGGGTGTTTCCAAATTCAAAAACTGCATTACTCAGGAAATAGAAAATGAAAGCAAACCAGGCTGAGATCAGCAGCTGTAGGCTACTGCTTTGATGCAATATTTTGGACATGAAATTATTATTGTAATTAATTTGATATTTTTTGCATGTCTCAGTTTGCTACAGATGTTGTTACGTAAAGGTCTGATATGCTAGGTCTATTAACTGAATTAACACTTCATCCAAAACAGCCATTGTGAAACTTGAAGTGACCTAGTTTGAGAGCCTCACCCTTACCGGTTCTACAGTTCCCCCGCTCTAACGGTTTCTATCGCACATGCCGATGAACGTGTGCTTGTCTGTGCCCATCTTCAAAGGGCACCTGGACTTCCCAGGCTGGAAAGTCCCTAGAGTTTTCAATACAGTAAAAATCATCTGCGGTATTTCTGAAACTATTAACACTCACTTCACAGTTTGACAAAGTAAAAGCACATCTAATGCTTTAGCAATTTTTAACACACTGCAAACAATCCAATACATGGCCCACTTGCAAAACTGTAAACACAACTCACCACTCAGTTTGCAGTATGCTTCCACTGGGAGTTGTAGTGATTTTGCCTTGAGGTGGCAAAGGCATGGGGGAAGGGGGCTTAGGTTTTCGATTCAGCAGTTTATGCAAATTGCAGAAATCATTTTTGACTTTTTTTTTTTACGAAAGGTTTACGAAAGACTCACAATCAAGTGGTCTTGTCAAATATGTACTGAGCCATTGTGCAATCAGAGGGAAACTGTTTAAACCACCTAAACCATCTGTTCTGAAAGTATATTTCCTCAGGATGTGATCCAACATCACCTGTTCCATGGGTAGCCTATAGGTAAATCGGGTGTCTGGCAAAAACATCTGGGCTTTTACCATTAAGGGAAAACTGATTCAACTACCTATACACTACAATTTCTGAAAGCATTTACTTTAATGATGTGACCTGACATGAACATGGAGATGTGGACATGTCTCACCCACCTCTTTTCTTTGCTACTCAGAATACATTGTGAGTAGGGTTAAGAAGTGCATGGCTAATACTTTTGTATCTCTACTATCAAGGAAAAAGAGATTTAAACTGATTCAAACACCTAACCATATCTTTTCTGAAATAATTTTTACTTCAGGATGTGATGTAACATGCCCTGACATGCCCCACCATCCTCATGGCTGCTCATACATAATGCATTGGATGTGTCCCTTTGTGGCATGGTGTTCATGTATGTGGATAAAAAAATACCTTTTGAATAAAAATATCTAAATGCATCCTATTTCTGAGTAATGAAATCAATCTTAAAGGGTAAAATATGGCATTTGAAGAACAATAAAAGAATCAGCCTACCATTCCATATTCTCTCTCTCTCTCTCTCTCTCTCACACACACACACACACACATCACCAGCCCTCTTATACTATTCAAACTTTATGCCAGCAAAACATTTGCAGTTCACTGAAACACTGAATTTGCACAGAATAACAATAAAAGTAAAAAAAAAACTTCATCTGTCTGAAACTTCATCCATATTGAAACTTCATCCATCTGAAATTTCATCCATATGAACTGCAATGCCTATCTAAATATTTAAGACAATTTAAGCCTGTAGTTTTTGAGTCGAGTGGCAAAGCGTTAAACATATTTATGTCAAGTGTTTTTGCACGGTAAAAGAAAAGAAAAAAGTCCGCTACAACCAGGTGTTCTTGCTCCCTTTTAATTTTGATAAAAACCGTGACGTTTCAGGTCAACGGACCCTTCCTCAGATGTGAGAACAAAGTGAACCACACCCAATATATACAATGAAGGGGTGGTCACATGACCCTACCCCATTGCAGGTATTGAACGCTGATGTTAGTGTCTTGGGTTCACAACCCAGGCAATTGACAGTGATCACAAATACACAATAAACAATAGTCACTAAGGTAGTACTAGGGTGCAGCAAAGTGCAAAGTCCATACGCTTATCTGTTTTTCTCCATAAAAATGCCCAAGTCATAGTGGTCATAGAAGTCCCGGTTCAGAGCCTGTGAGGGAACATAAGTCAAAAAGCATCCGATGTTGCAATACAAAAATAAGCTGTAGGGCAAGTCAAAAGACCCTAGGCGCATAGTGTCCATTACAGCAGTCACAGAAAGGGGCTCAGAGCAGCAGCGAGACATGTAGGTGCCTAGCATCCAGTCCACTAGTCAGAGAAAGTCAACTAGTGTAGCAGTCACAAGGTACGTCTTAGAGCAGATGAAAAAAAGAGGCGCATAGCATCCAGTACAGCAATCACAAGAGAGGGCTCTGAGCATCAAAGGAACATAGGGGGACCTGGCCTCCAATGCAACAGTCACAAAAAACGGCCTCAGGTCAAACTCCACATTCATACGCCTAGGGCATAATGTCCCCCAGGTGTAGATCCAGTAAGCTTCTCTCCTCAGTAATAAATTGGTCAGAGGGTTAACATCACCTCCCTGGCTAGGATACTTTACTTGTTCAATACCTATGTATCTCAAGGTGGAAACGTTGTGTGAGGCAATTGTGAAGTGCATCAGCCACTGGACTCTTTTCATTGTGGTTGGAAAGGTATTCCGCAATCATCATCTTCAGCCTCCTAGTCGTCTTACCAATATAGGCCAGCCCACAGGGACATCTGAGCATATAAATCACATTGTTAGTGTTGCATGTTATCACTCCTTTAATGTGCATCAGCTTCCCTGTGAGGGGATGATTGAATGTCTTTGTTTTTATGTTGAAATTGCACTGGGCACAGTGACCACATCTGTAGTTACCCTGGGGGATCTGGCAAAGAAAGTGTTCTGCTGTCTAGGGTGGTGAGCCCTCACTAGTAATTAAATGAAAATTTAGCCGTCCAACTCGTATAAACAAAGAAATGTGAGTTTAATCGAAATGCGCATCTCGACATTGACACACTGGGAAAAAAATATTTCTTGACCTGTTATGAGAAATTAGGTGAAAATGTAGCAATGATGAATATGCTAGTATGTTGTTCGGTATGTTTAGTAAAAACTAGAGTAAAGTCAATGGTTTCTGTTTACAATATTCTGTTTCATTCCTCCTGTCTAGGCGGGTTTTTTGAAACAAGTGACAACTTCAAAGTTAAAAAACAAAACAAAACAATTAAACAAAAAACAGCGCAATCATTCAAGGTATTTATTAAATTACACTGGTAACCAAGATAATACACATGTGAGTTGTTGATCACATGATAAAATGATTTGTATCGATTACATCCTCTTTGAAAAAGACGTTTAACTGAAAAGTGTTTCGATCGCTCTACTTCTTGGAACAATCATATTAATACAACAATGGGACCACTTTTATAAACAACTAGAGTTGATTGCATTCATGGGCTGTGACAAACAAGTTGACAAAAACAACAAAGTAACAGATATTTCAGACCTGAACTACATAACAATCAGAGAGACACAAAACAAGGGGATGAAGAGGATCACATTTTACCCTAAAAGACATCTAGGTACAATTTGTGTATTTTGTGGATAAAACGTTCCTCCCTTCATCTAAAATGATGGTATGATGGTGTACGGCCGTAAACTACAACACATCACTGGGCTGCTGGAAAAGTATATAATTTGAACTGTGAATATTTAATCAGGCAGTTTTTCCTCTCCATATGATCTGGGGGCAATGAACCTTTCTAAGTCTCCTGGTTTTTACTTTGTGTCTGCATATAATTGGAATAAAATGTAGACTTATTGAGATTTGTGTGAGAAATCAGTTTACATTAACAGGTCTTTAAACAATTTGACCATTATTATTGTATAATATAGAGTGATGTGTAAATGTAATATAAAATATTAATATAGAATAGAATGAAAAACTAAAGCGGGGGGCGGGGGGGTGGGGGGTCTTTGGGGGGCATTTTTAAAAACATTTTTATATATATTAAATACACACACACACATACACACATTATATATATATATATATGTATATGTGTGTATATATATATTAGTTGGTCATTTGGCATTGTTATAAGGAAACCAAGATAAGTATGAGATTTGCGCATCATGTTTCCTTCCTTGAGGAGCAGATACTCTCTGTGATGTTTAAATATACTGGCCATGCTAGAGCCCTCTGTTTGCTGATTGGAGAGCCAAAGATTTGCCGCAGGAAAGAGATCCACTTAACAAAGTGCTGTAGAAAAATGTAATGTTGAGTGGAAGCACTAGGTGGCGCTAGCCTGGCTATTTGTCCATTACAGGGACACCGAACCAGTAGGCCACATTAAACTCGTTAGGCTTGAAGATTCACTTGATTTTTCGTCTTTGAAGGCATTTATCAGCCTCCTCCCCTCACAAAATGTTTTGCAAGTTTCTTTACTAATCTTGCCTAATTACTTTTTAAAATATAAAACAATTAGCCTAGCGCCTTAGCGTCATCGCACTCATTTTCACATGACTCAACAGCTTTGTGCAGAGTGACATGAACTGCACTTTAGTCACCTGTTGGATACCAATAACATAAAAGTCAAAATAATGTTTTACCTTTTCACTCCAGGGAATAGGTGTAACAGAATTTAGGTTATACTCACAGTATCAGCAGCTGCTTCACAGAACTTAGCCCAATCCCTATTGAAAATGAAGACCATTATTATTTTATTCTGCAGGTTCCTTTTTCCTTGACAATTGCATACACAAACAGAATCCATACAATTTTATAGGAATGAAAATGAATGAACATACGCTTCTTAGAGATCCTCAAGGTATCCAGACAGAAATTAAAACTCATCTGGTAGCACTAGAGTGTGTGCAGTTGGCTGGTCGCTCTCCAGCCTCATGCTTCACGGATGAATGATCCAGTCCCAGAAGCAGCCAAGATAGGGTTAGCTGGCAAAGGTAGCAAGAATGTTTAATCTTAATTTGTCAGGAAAATTTTCAAAACCTTCTTGATACAACACTAAAAAATAATGGACTCATTTGTGAGTCCACATCAGATTTATGATCAAACTACATGTCTAGTATTATTCTAGATATTTGAAGCAGAGCTAGATTGGTTAGTAATCTTTGATTATTTAGAAAAAAAAGAAGAAAAAATTACCAGCATCAGGTTTGCTGTTCCCTTTCTTCTCGATGGCCCTCCCACTGGACCGCATTGTTTTCTGAAAAAAAATGAAAAACAATGCATAGAAGAGATACAAAATCTTTCACAAAATAGGCTAAAATTTATATTACCTATCAAAATAATGGAAGTATCTGTAAGTCACCAAGCTGTTTGAAATCACAAAACCTACCTCACTTCGTTATATGTTGCCTGTGGCCAAAGAACAGCGTTCGCTTTAATTGGCTTTGGCATCAACTTTGGAAGAGTTAGATGGGCTTTTCTTTGAAAGTTAAGCAGGAAAAGGCAGTCCTTTGTTTCAAAGAAGGACATCTTTGCTGTTTCGACGTTGCTCTGATTGGTCATAGTAGTGTTATTGCATGCAGAGGCAATTTGAAAGACAACTGCTGATTCTGCCCCTAGGATTGAGCCTGGTCTATCGGTCATTTTCAGACTTTTTGTTATAGTCTGGTTTGTCATCTTACCTGAAGAGACTTATTTTCCCATAATGACAGGTGGACATACATACATACATATATATATATATATATGGCTACTTGGCAAACAAGAGAAAACTTAACACAAATGTCTTTTAAATTAAAAGTCTTTTAAAACTGGTTAGGGTTTCGGGCTTGTAACCATATGATTGCTGGCTCGATCTCCGGCCAATGGATCATGGCTAAAGTGGCTCTTGAGATGTTGGAAGGGAGGTTTACTAACGTACTACACACAGAGCAATGCTCAATGGCATCCCTTACATCTGAAGTAACTGGGAAGGATCTAAATTCTCTTCCTATTTGCACTCATCTGAAGGCCTTTTTCTACTCCCTCTTCTCACGGTATTATCTATCTGCCTGTTTCTTTGACTTGACAACTGAGTTAGAATTAAAGTAGGCCTACTTCTTTCTGAAACAATCAAATCAGTTACAATCAAAACAGTAACTGAAAATATCTGTTTCAAAATCACAGAACTTACCTCGCTTTCTTAGGGCCTATACGTTGCACTTGTTTAGAAAATATAAGCATTTAGACAAGCAAAGGGAAAATAGTTGTTTCATAAAGTTGCTTCATCAGAAATGAGCTGATTGAGCTGATAAAACAGACTCAAATCTAGAATGACTTGAAAATGTTTCATAATTTTTTATGACATCAGAAAGGTGTAGCCTACATGTTGTCACTCAGGGCCACTACACACCTAATTCCGGTACTCAAGCCTTTAGAGCTGTATTATGATAGTGTACAATTGAGCAATAAGGCCTGAGAGGCCATTCTATACCGTGAATTTAGCACAACTGAGGGGTGTTGTTAGGAGTGAGTGGAGAGAAGCTGAGTGCCGTTAAAGCTCCTTAGCTGTGCTATATTCACGGTATAGAATGGACTCAAGGGGCTTATTATCATAATACAGCTTTTCTAAAACATACCTAGCTCGGTTTCATTAGACAAAGCCACAGAAACAAGAAATGTAACTTTTGAATTGCACAGCAATATACAACGAAATGCGGTCTCAGCCATGCTATATCAGGGAAAATACAAAGGCATCAAACACAATTCTACCAATCATAATGACCAGACCTATTCGTTTTTAGAATATATTACGCATATTATGGACATAATTCTAATCAAGATGTCACGGATATTTTCCTACACAGTTGTTAGAGTGATGGAACTGTAAATAGAGTTGGCAAGCCACTACCATCATTTCTTATGCGGCAAATAAGCATTTGGTATATACTGGTTCTAAGGGAGAAAATGAAAGAATAAACTGCATTTTGGGAAATCAACAAAATACACAGCTGGTTAATTAACACCTAGAGACCCAATGTATCTGTTGCTATGCCTTTGTTATAAAGGAACAAGACTAGACTACAGTGCCCATGACTTAGCTAATCCATCACAAGGGCAGCAGAAGTTACCTGTTATTAGCTATAGTTTTCTCACAACAATCACACATTTAACTTTGGTTATGGTTAGTGGACTGCATATATTGCACTTTTTCACACCTACGAGCACTCAAAGCACTTACATTCACCCATTCACACTCACATTCACACACCGGTCTCAGGCCCCAACCTGCTCACCATTTAGGAGGAGTCAAACACCATTAGTCACCATTTAGTCAAACAGCACGTCTACGTCTACGTCTACGTCACCACCATCGTCCTAGACGATTTTGATCACTACTGTGGCAATGCATGTCAATTTGGGTGAGATTGTCAGGACATGGGAAGTTAAGGAGTTATTTGGTAACCATGGATACCAGTCTAGTCCAGCTTGCCACTCGTGTCAAGCGACTCTCTTTAGTTCTCTAGATTTTTTGCTTTAGCATTTTTGTAGCAGCATTGTTATTTTGATGCAACAGACCTGAGATTTAAAAAAAATCAAATCAAATGAGATGCATTTTAACTCACCAGACCAAATACCAATGTCTCTCACAATTTATTTGGGTTTGCAAAAGGCCAATTCATTTTCCCATAGGAATTTTCACCTTACAAACTAGGGAGCTGTAAATGCAAACAGGAGTGTCTGAGTATCACAATTGCAGTTGAGTATTTACAGTTCATAGTCCAATAGTTTGGGGGGGAAAACTGCAGTGCACTTCAGTACTACTGCATTGTAGACTACTGCAGAGATGCAATATTTTGGAAATGAAATTGTGATTGTAGCCTACTGTACTACAGTCATTTTTGTAGGGGTCTCAAAAGTGGCCTAGTTTGACGGAACTGCCTCACTGTAACCGTTTCTACTATTCTCCCTTTACGGTTAATATAGAGCATGCCAAAGAACATGCCAAGATCTAGGCTTATCTTTGAAGGCAGCTTTTGGGATTCCCAGGCTGGAAAGTCCCTAGAGTTTTTTCAGCACTGTAGTCATTATCTGCTGTATTGATGGTTATTGTTGTCGTCTGCTCATCATACTTTTAAATAATTAACTTCACTCAACATTCAGATCTTTAGCACTACAAAAAATATGTAAGCATTTGATCTCGATTACAATGTAGGACAATATTGGATAGAGAGTACTGCAGGAGGTGTAAGAATTAGAGGTCCGGAAGAGGATGTAAGAAGAAAGGGGAAGACCTAGCTTATGGCCAGAACTAAAGATGTTAGAGTCAAACCATTGTTTTTGTTTCTTTGTATTGTTTGTTTGAGTGTTTGTTTTTCCTTTATTCCCCTGCTGTGCTTTTGACTCCCTCCTTCTTATGTACTGAAATAAATCATACTTTACACAGGGGTGGTGGTAGCGTAGTGGTTAAGGAACCTGGCTAGCGTGTTAGCAGCCTGAAAAGTTTGGGGTTCAAATCCCGGCTGCCACCGTTGTGCCCTTGAGCAAGGCACTTAACCCTAAGTTGCTCTAGTGGAGACTGGCCCGGAACAATTGATAGTTGATGAGTTGTAAGTCGCTTTGGATAAAAGCGTCTGCTAAACGCATAAATGTACACAGGTGACCAAGGAGGAGCAGAGTTAGATTTGACTGAAATTTGGTCTAGTACTGAGATAGTATGTTGGTAGGGTGGAGAGTTGAACTGGTAGCCACACTTAGACAAAACTTAGCCACCACTTAGACAAAAGAATCAAATACGAATGGACTTTGGTCACCTCTGCCAATAATGAACATCCACGTGAAAACCAACAATAACTGATTTCTGAAGCACAGTTTCTGAAACTATTACAGTTTTGGCCAATAACTCTCAGTTCATAGTTCACCTTTCCGTTCAACACGGAACACTTTCACAACAATTATAGACTATATGAGGAAAAAGGTGTGCAATTTTGTAGTCCTTTCAGAAAAAAAATCCATTCAGTCCCTTCATCCAAAATTCATGAATAAATCAGAAATTCATGAATAGACAATGTTAACCCACCAACACAATTCTTCTGCAGACATTTAGATACTCAGTAACAGTAACTTTCAAATAACTTTCAACTTTTTGAATTTAAAAAGTCATGAAATGAATCTGAATAGTCTGAAGGTGGCAGTAATGCACCAACGGGTGCTTAATCCATCATAACACACAAAAAGATGAAGCAGTGTGGGGGAGTGATTGGGAATTCGTGAGCAGCGAGAAAACTGACTTACCAACAGAAGTAACCACTTCAAACTTTATTTTCTCCCAACCTCCATGACTCTTCTGAACAAAAGGACAGATGAGAAGAAAATATCTTCAAGTTGGAAAATACTATGGGTCAATATTTCTGATTTATTGGTTTGTTATTACTTTATGGGGCTAGACACTGGTAGGCTGCATAGTACTTACTTGGGGGTCTTGGATAGTCAGACTGTCTTGGACTACTGTCAGACTGTCTGGTGTGCTACTCACGTCAGGCCATGTAATATGTCGTCATGATGGTATGCTTAGTCTATGTTGCTCAGTGTTTTTTATGTTATGTTCCCTATTTATTACATGCGAACTATCTTCTGCTCAAATTGGTCTTTTTCTGTCTGTATGTGTAGCTCTGAGTTTTTAATGCTATGTTCCTTGTGCTCTCTTAGATATGTTTACTGTTTTCTGTGTCTTTCACGTCTAATGTCTGAATATGCTATCTTGTATTGTTTTAGTATGGCACATTGATAATATTCTACTTATTCTATTGTATTTATTTTGCCAACTTGAAAGTATTAAAATTTAGTATAAGCCACATTTCAAAATAGGCCTATTTATTGTGGAAACAAGGGCTGACACACTTGTGATCAATTCAATTCAATTTAATTATATTTATACAGTGCCTTTTACCATAGTATTGTCTCACGGTGCTTTACAGCAACGAGCACCCAAGAGCATTGTTTGTGTATTTGTTCAGCTTGTTATGGTTGAAGTTGAATTTAAAAAAGAAACTGAATTGAAAAGAAGTAGATTGTCAAAAAATGGCTACCAGTGTGTTTTTACTGTGAGTATCTTAACAAGACAAATTTGCATAACCCTTGCCTTCCAGACGTTTTTGCTTACGCACTTTTGTCATCTTTTCCTGCTTGTAAAAAAAACTGGTTAGATTTCAGATAATGTATTGCATCAAATCTTGATGGGTTGTTCAAATGGGCTGTCCAAAGGAAAAGATAAAAGTCTGAGCTAGAATTTGATCATGAAATTTGATCTGGGTGTTGATCTTAAATTTCTAAAATGTATTTTTCAAAACTTTTGATATTGGGTTTCATTTGATCCAAAAAATCTGCACTATTCTGATCCTAAGTGAGAGATCTGAAAGTAAACATAAAACTTGGCAAAATTAAAGAAAACTGGTATGCTAGTCAAGCCATAGATGGTTATCAAAAGTTGGCTAAAGTCAAGGAGTTCAAGATCAAGAAATGCTGTTGCGCTGCATTGCTTCTAAACTACTTTGGCATGAGCCTGAGATGAAATGCTTGTTTCACTTTAAGTACGCCCACAATGTTTCTGTGATCTGATAATTAATGTTTTTCCTTCCTGTTGGTAAGCATGATGCACCTCATAGTTGAGTTGAGTAGTGACATGCTGAGTATGTGGAGCTGCCAGTAGGCTACTGTGCAAACATGATAAAAGAAGTGTGCACTGTTAAAACTACACTCACCGGCCACAATACATACAATACATCAAATGCGCATGAGGATGGCATCCCTTTGATGGGATGCTCATGGCGCCCAGGCACAGGCTTAATACTAAGGCTGCGACACGTCATTCACACCGCAATCTGTTTTGGTCTGCGGACAAGGTGCTGACAAGGTTTTAGTCCATTTTTGTTTAGAATGCATGCATGCAGATTAGACCATGCACACTGCACATGTGGGGCTTGAGTGAGTTGACAAGTGTGACTGGTATGCCAAGAGTGATAAGTCATCTGGTTCAGCCTCAAAAGAAATTTCCCCTTCCATTACAAGGAATGAACATACAAGGAACAAGCAGTCTACCTGTACAACCTTGGTGACAACTGATTAACTGGGACCAGGTGAGTGAGGCTTTTTTGATGCTTAGATTTTGTTTGATTTGTGGTGTTTTTGCACATAGTCATCCTTTGTTATAGCCTTTTAAAGTGAAATTAAACCAACAAAAAACAGTTACTAGCATAAGGTGAAGCAATAGACCTAACTGTGATTATATGTGAACAAATATTACTTCAACAGATCTTCAACTGAATCAAATGTGGAAAAACGCAGCTACTGTGATCATAGTGGTTCTTGGTAAGTTGGAGGAAATGAAAATAGTATAAATCTTGTTGTTTTGTAGGAGGAAGACCATAATTTGAATTACTATGTAAAATTGTATTTTACCTGTTTTTAAGCATCCCATTATGCCACTGCAAAACCAGCAAGAAATGGACTACAATCAACAAAAACACGTTACAGTCGTTCGTCACACTCATGTGAGTGTGTGTGCGATCCAGGTGGAACCCATTCAACAGCTGTTAAACCAATAACTCTCCTAACTGGAGCAACTGAACAATCAACCACAACACAATCAATGCAATCAACTTCAACCAGACCAATAGAATTACTCACTTCACTAACTTCAACAGGAGTAACAGGAGTAAGCTTAACTGGTGATACACATACAACTACAATTGGTACAACATTCTCAACTTCACCTTCTACAACACAGTCAACCAAAACAGCACAATCAACTACAGCCACTGGAAGACAACCTACAACTGGTGCAACACCTACAACTATCGCAATAGAATCAAGTACAAATAGTGCAACAACATCCACTTCACCTGGAGCAACACAGTCAACCATAAAAGCCCAGTCAACTACAACTAGTACAACACAATCATCTATAACTGGTGCAACAACTACAACTATTGCAACAGAATCAAATACAAGTGGTGCAACAACATCCAGTTCAACTGGATCAACAGGATCAACTTCAACTGGAGCAACACAGTCAATCATAACAGCCAAATCAACTACAATTAGTACAACACAATCAACTACAACTGGAGCACAGTCAACTACAACAGCTATTACAGTAGAATCAGGTACAACTGGAGCAACACATTCAACGACAACTGTTGAAACACAAACACCTACAACTCATGCAACACAATCGGCCACAACTGAATCAACACAACCAACTACAACTGCTGAAACTGTATCAACTTCACCTGAAACACAGTCAACTGCAAGTGCAGTGCAATCAACTACAACTAATGCAGTAGAATCAAGTTCAACTGGAGAAACAAAAGCAACTACGACTAAAGCAATAGAATCAACCTCAACTGGTGCAACACTTTCAACCTCAACTGGTGCAACAGGATCAACTTCAACTGGAGCAACGCAGTCAACCATAACAGCCCAATCAACTACAACTAGTACAACACAATCAACTACAACTGGAGCACAGTCAACTACAACAGCTATTACAGTAGAATCAGCTACAACTGGAGCAACACATTCAACAACAACTGTTGAAACACAAACACCTACAACTCATGCAACACAATCGACTACAACTGAATCAACACAACCAACTACAACTGCTGAAACTGTATCAACTTCACCTGAAACACAGTCAACTGTAAGTGCAGTGCAATCAACTACAACTAATGCAGTAGAATCAAGTTCAACTGGAGAAACAAAAGCAACTACGACTAAAGCAATAGAATCAACCTCAACTGGTGCAACACTTTCAACCTCAACTGGTGCAACAGGATCAACTTCAACTGGAGCTACGCAGTCAACCATAACAGCCCAATCAACTACAACTAGTACAACACAATCAACTACAACTGGAGCACAGTCAACTACAACAGCTATTACAGTAGAATCAGCTACAACTGGAGCAACACATTCAACAACAACTGTTGAAACACAAACACCTACAACTCATGCAACACAATCGACTACAACTGAATCAACACAACCAACTACAACTGCTGAAACTGTATCAACTTCACCTGAAACACAGTCAACTGTAAGTGCAGTGCAATCAACTACAACTAATGCAGTAGAATCAAGTTCAACTGGAGAAACAAAAGCAACTACGACTAAAGCAATAGAATCAACCTCAACTGGTGCAACACTTTCAACCTCAACTGGTGCAACAGGATCAACTTCAACTGGAGTAACGCAGTCAACCATAACAGCCCAATCAACTACAACTAGTACAACACAATCAACTACAACTGGAGCACAGTCAACTACAACAGCTATTACAGTAGAATCAGCTACAACTGGAGCAACACATTCAACAACAACTGTTGAAACACAAACACCTACAACTCATGCAACACAATCGACTACAACTGAATCAACACAACCAACTACAACTGCTGAAACTGTATCAACTTCACCTGAAACACAGTCAACTGCAAGTGCGGTGCAGTCAACTACAACTAATGCAGTAGAATCAAGTTCAACTGAAAAAACAAAAGCAACTACGACTAAAGCAATAGAATCAACCTCAACTGGTGCAACAGGATCAACTTCAACTGGAGCAACACAGTCAACCATAACAGCCCAATCAACTACAACTAGTACAACACAATCAACTACAACTGGTGCAGCAACTACAGCTATCACAGTAGAATCAGCTACAACTGGAGTAACACTTTCAACTACAACTGTTGAAACACAAACACCTACAACTCATGCAACACAATCGACTACAACTGAATCAACACAATCAACTACAACTGCTGAAACTGTATCAACTTCACCTGAAACACAGTCAACTGCAAGTGCAGTGCAATCAACTACAACTAATGCAATGGAATCAAGTTCAACTGGAGAAACAAAAGCAACTACGACTAAAGCAATAGAATCAACCTCAACTGGTGCAACAGGATCAATGTCAACTGGAGCAACACAGTCAACCATAACAGCCCAATCAACTACAACTAGTACAACACAATCAACTACAACTGGAGCACAGTCAACTACAACAGCTATTACAGCAGAATCAGGTACAACTGGAACAACACAGTCAACCATAACTGGAGCACAGTCAACTACAACAGCTATTACAGTAGAATCAGCTACACCTGGTTCAACAAATTCAACTACAAGTGCAGTGCAATCAACTACAACTAATACAATAGAATCAACTTCAACTGGTGCAATACTTTCAACTGCAACTGTTGGGTCTCAATCACCTACAACTGACACACTAACTACAACTAATGCAATAGAATCAAGTACAACTACAAACAGAGTGACAGAATCTACCATAACTGGAGCTACTACATCAATGTCAAATACCGAAACAGTATTGACTATGACTGGAATTGCACAATCAACCGTAGCTAGACCAACTCAATCAACAACATGTGTGTGCATTTGCCCCACACAGACAATTACCAATACTCCAGCCCTTACCACAATTATTGCCACTACAACAACTACAACAGCGTTAGTTATAGGACTCCGGGCTACGTTCAACATACCATTTCAGGACGCTCTTAACAACCCACAAAGCCAAGAGTTCCTGGAGCAAGCAAGACCTATTGAAAATGCTGTAAGTACTTCCTTCAGTCCTACAGAAACAGGCAAGGTACATTACAAAATAATTTATTCACAGCCTTAGATGTTCACAAGTACAGACTACAGTACAGATATGAGAACGAGGAAGTGACAATACTCCTGTTTGTAGGCTACCACAAAACTGTTTGTAAGCTACCACAAAACACAAAGTAGGTCGCATTTTGTATGTAAATTCACACAACTTCCCAGATAACCAAACCAGATTTTCCGATATCGGATCACTGGTGACCTGCCACCGGCAGCATGTAACTTCTGAGCAACTTGTACATAAATGAAATTAACAAAAAATATAGTCAATATAATAATTTATTTTTTGGGAGGTTACTGTGGTGCATCTGGCTACAGCACTCATACCATATATGAGACACTTGCAGTCATTTAGCCCAATCTCATCTCATCTCACTTTTTTCCTGTCTCCTCATTTAAATACATTTTTTTCTGTCTTCCTGAACAGTGTGACTCAGTCTATCTACGTGAATACCAAAGTCGGTTTCTGCGATCCGTTGTGAGGACATTCAGGTAAATCCACCTCATGAGTTAAACCAAAGAGAAAATGCAGAAAAAAACCTCAGAGAAACTAAGATTGAGACAAATACATTGACATTTTCACAGGCCATCTCAAACACGAGCAGACAACATTGAGGCAGACATTGACCTTCTGTTCAATGAGACTTCAATTGAACCCCTCCCTGAGAGCAGTGACGTTGTTGACACATTGGTTAAAGCCATAAATAATCCAACTTCAGGCTTTAATCTGCCTGTGGTTTCTGAGTCCATAACTGTGACAAGTAAGTTCCAGCTACACTAATGTTGGGGTTTGTTGGAGTACAGATTCAAGAATATATGGTATGTAATCATAAGCTACTTCTTCATAATGCGCAAGTGTGTGTGTGTGTGTTTGTGTGTTTGTGTGTTTGTCTGTCTTCCAGGTACACCCCGTACAAAAGCGATTCCCCAGTTCCGTACCAATGACACATTCACTAAAGATCTTTTGGTATCCACTTCTCGTGCCTTCCAAGACAGAGCTACGTTGATCAAAACACAGGTTGGCCTGCATGTGATTTATTGATTTATTTATTGATTTATTGGATACCCAGTAGCTGGGGCGGATGCCACAGCTATTCTTTTTGGAGTGCCAGGGTGATGAGTTTTGGCTGATTACGGTTTCTAAAATTCTGCATATTACACATTAATTTTCACTCCCATTTTTCAGAAGTTGAAGGAAAAAATTGGAGCTTTATGCACACAGATTACTAGAATTTGTCTGACACAAGGCAATGTGTTAAAACAGATGTACACAAAATAATGCTAATTTGATTAATTAGCAAAACCATGGTACACATGCGTTTTTACAAGTGTTATAAAAAACAAACAACCAAACAACCAAATAAATAAATAATAGTAGCAGTATTGATTAAACAGTGGTTATTTTGTTTTTACTGAGAACCAAGAATTGATCATACAAATGGAGACTATGTAATTTTCACTTTCTTTTTGTTTTTTTCAATAGCTTGTCATCTAGCCACGATATTTCTCACCAGAGCTGGATTCATGTGCCTTTTATGGAACACATTTTAAAGGCATTTAAGGAGAAATCTGGTGTGAATAAATCCAGAGCCCTGTTGTTTGAGTTCACATAGCGCTGTCAGTAGGAAAAAGAACAAAAAAACTGATACAACATAGACCGGATAGTGAACCAGCAACTAACACTGAGTGAATGGGGCACAGTAACTTACTTTCAGTTTCATTTTACTATGCCTATTCAGTTAACATTAGATATTGGTTTGTTATTCAGTCTATGTTGCATCAAATTTCTGGTTCTTTTTCCTACAGACAACAGTCAGTGACGTGAACAACAGGACTATTGACTGATTCACAACGGATTTCTCCTTTTAGAATATTTTCTTGATCTAGTGAATATAAATGTAGTCTTCTTTGATTTAGAACATGTTTTAAAGATTTCTGTACACAGCTCTACTCTGGAGATATGCTCATAGATGTTGTAATTGAGAATATCATAGTTAACTTTGAATAGAGAGATTTCAGAGACTCACGTTCATTTATTTAGGTTAGCTGATATAATCATTTCTAGTTTGTTTAGCTGAGATAGTAATTTCTCAGTCTACCATTACTAAGCATCTTTTAATACAATTTTTGATTTGTAAGATTTGTGGATGGATTAAACAGAAATAAACTTTTTGTGTGCATACAGTAGATGAAATCTTACATCTTTTACTTCAATTCATGAAAAATAAGAGGAAAAATTGCTCCCATTATTTTTTTCAGTTCAGGTTGAATTTCATGAAAATTTAAACTTGTTTCCCATCCTTTTGTCTTTATTATATCTGTAGCTTGAACCATTCTTTGATCAAGACTTTGGGTCAGATTTCATAAGACTGACCCCAACAAATTTCACGTAAGTACCCACGAGGGATGTATATAGTGAGAATGTGTCCATGAATGTGTCCATTTTGTTCTCTCCTTTTTGGCTTGATATCACTGCCTCTGCCTGTAGTGCCACCCCATCCCAACAATTAAAGCTACTTTATAATCTGTAAGTATAGCCCTGGAATGTGAGGGCATCAGTAATCGACTGCCACAGTGCAAAATCAAATGGCTTGGAGAGCAGGGTGGGTTTTCCCAGGCTATAACTGGAAAAATGACAGAAACAAAACAAATTGACTGCAGTAGAGACAGTATGGTAAAAACTGAGAATGCAACTGCGCTTGTGATAGCCTAGCATGAACAACTCCATGTGTGAGAGCAAACAAGGGGGACATGAACAAGTTTTTTGCAATTGTAACCTTACGCTACATATAGTCAGAAGACCAGACTACGCCACTTAAAGCCCTGCCCCTTAAGACTTCACAGCCCCATCAAGCCCCGTCAGTTTCACAGTTCACAGAATTCCCTCACACAGATACATCTGTAAGTAAAAAAAAACGACAGATACTTGTACTCCAGTGACCGGGCAATGTTTATTTTAAAAAAAATAGTATTATATTAGAAGCAATCTAGCAAGATGCATTTATAAATAGCATAGCATTTATTTCAGTATCACAAATATTTAAAAGAGAGATCTCACAAACAGTACTGGCAGTCCAATATAGTAAGCAAAGCTAAGCTAACAGTTAACAGCCAATTAGAGTGGTTACATTGATGCAGAAGGAAAGAGGAAATTCAACACAGCAAACACGCCACATCCTCCAATATCTGAAATGGTCACACACACACACACACATACAGCTACACAGCAAACCACCAAATAGAATAAAGGTGCTCATTAGCTCTACACCTAGTTCACCTCATGCAGAGCAGGAAAAAGAACAACCAAAGTCCACAGGCCCTGGTAACACAGAAGGGGAGAATAAAGATAAGTACACTCTGGCATAATGCAAACAAGCTAATGGACAGTTAGTGCCCAAAGCTGAGCGTAGTGGTAATGACTATGCACAAAGCAGCACTCTAGTCATTGCCCAGTCATTTCTTTAGAGGTAAAGACAAACACAGACACACACAAACATAACAAACAAAAGAACTACATTAAATAAAACTAAACAGAGAAAATTGGCAAAACAGCAATGGCAACTCCTGCAACACACATCCATACAGATTAGCACAGTACAGCCATAGTACATAAGATTTGGAATAATGTAATGTATAGAGTGGAAGCCAATCAGTGACCAATATCCCATGCCTGTGTTCCAGCACATACACAAGCATACGCACACGCACACATAAAGCCCCCCTCGTGATGACAACATGTCTGAAAGAACATGATTTAAAATGACAAAAAGTGCACACAATTTTATCAATCAAATCATTCAAATAATAAAATAACTTAAAATACCGAAGTCAGTGTTTGTGATGGATGCTCACATAACAGCCGGACAGACAGAGAATACTGTAGACTGTAGACAAGTAGACAAGTACAATGCAGTTTGATTATTTTGTTACCAGAGCAATGAAACCAACAAACAGCAAACCCACCTTTGAGAACAAGAAACTAGGTGGAAAAGCAGAACACGCAGCCTTGTTCCTGGCTTTATTCTCTGTGACCGCAATCAGTCTAATCAGTGAGAGCATCATCAGGTGTGTAAAACAGGAAGTTTGGGTCTACAGAATGCTAGTAAGCCAGAATGTAAACTCAGGCATCCCAGAGGTGTGTGTATATATATATATATATTATTTATTTATTTATTTTATTTTATTTTTTTTACAGTTGCCTACTAGTAACGTAACGTTGGTAACATGGTAACGTAGCCCATGTCACTTACTGGTTACACACTGTATGGAGGACAAAGCACTCTTTTCATCAATCAATCATCAGCACAGAACATTTAAAAAACATCACCTCATGATGTTGCATCACTCTGTTTGTGTGTGTGTGTGTGTGTGTGTGTGTGTGTGTGTGTGTGTGTGTGTGTGTGTGTGTGTGTGTGTGTGTGGATAGAGAGTGTAACATTAATTCTTTATCTTTATTTGTTCCCTTCTACTTCCCATCAGTAATGGATCAATCATTCATATGACGGACATTACTGTGTCCGCCAGCTCTTCATTCCCAAGTGACAGGAGGATTATTGCCACCTTAACCAGAGCTGCAGAGAGTGGAAATTTAACATTTACTATCATCTCTATCAATGGCACGACTATTTCACCCAGTAGTGCAACTACCTTACCTCCTGGCACAACAGGTGGCACAACAGGTGGCACAACAGGTGGCACAACAGGTGGCACAACAGGTAGGCAGTTGTGCTAGTAATTTTTCTATATATGTATTATTATTATCTGTAGTAGTAGCAGTAGTAGTAGTGGTAGTCATAGTATTACTTTTACTATAGCTATTATTATCACTATACATGAGAGTTGAAAAGTGGCACTATTCAGCTTGTGACAGCAATAACTCTTTCCCTTGTGTTTATAAAATGAATTTCATTTGGCTATGGAACTGTTCATAACAATTGTCGTATACTTCTTTTTTCTTTCTCTCTTTCTCAATCACACACGCAAACACACACACTACACACACACACTCACACAGTTGTGTCAGCAGGGGAGGACAGCAGCAAGATTATAAACCTCTTGAGTGCCTGTGGACTTGCCTTCCTGTCGTTGTGTCTCAGCAACTGAGATATCTTACCTTTGACCTTGTTGGCATAGACCTCTGTCCTAATGACAGTAATCTTTAAACACTCTTATTGTTTATTAATTAGTTTCAAGGTTTTGTTTGTTTTTGTTGTTGTTGTTGTTAATTTGAAGTGGATATAGCACTGTTTGGGTGAGAGGTAAGCTAACATGCAGGGCAATTTTCTTATTCAGTCACAGAAAAAGCACAGCAGGTCAGCATTTTATCACCTAAAGCACTGCCAAACTGATGTCAAAAAATGATTTAGAAAAACTTATCCAAGCCTTTATCCAAGCCTTCCAGTAGGTTGATTACTGCAATAGCCTTTTCACAGGCCCTCCTTAAAAAGGCCATCAAACAGCTTCAACTGATGCAAAATGTGGCAGCTAGGGTTCTTACAAGAACAAAAAGAATTGACCACATTATTCCAAATCAACTTTAAAGCTGCTCATGTGTAAATCACTACAATGGACATTACCTAATTATGTCATGTTTCAGCAATACACATACACATAATTAGGTTTCTCAAGTCACAAAAACCTGCTGGTGGTAAAGTGTGGTAAAGCAGCTTTCAAAAATGCAAAAAGCAAAAATGCCCCTACTGTTTGCTGTTTACAAGTCAGAAGACACGATTTTGAGAAGTGAGCTAGTTTTTCACATATGAGACATTTGAAGTTTGAGAGGAGTCTGCTCTGTGCAATTATGTACATGCGAATTTAAGGGTTTTTTTGTTTGTTTTAGTAAAGAAAAGTAGAAATTAAATTGGAAATTAAATTTTAAAACCTAATTGTTCAATCTTATTCAGTCACTTGGATAATTAAAGCAATTTGTCATTATTTCTAACAGTGTGTTATTTCTAACAAACAAAGTGTTGTGCATCCATCCACAACTTCCTGCTAGTTCACTTTATGGCATATAATGTTATTATTCCTACATGGTAACACTTTATTTTACGGAGTCCCTGTTACATTGTATCACAGTTAGGTGCAGTGGTACAACCTGCATTACAATAAGTAATATGATGTACTAGTGTTGTACTTACATAATGTATAGTTGTGTACCTATATACTGTTGTTACAGTGTAATATTAAGTGTTTTTAATAATACTTTGCCAAAGTCCTAAAATCTTCAAGGGAGACAATGGGCTGAACTAAGGCCCACGGCACCCTAATGCTGGAGTCGGTGAATCAATGCTCAGGACATCCTTATGTTATCAGTAACATGTATGCCATTGCTCATTGATTTTTGTGTTTTCAGTCTATAATATATTACATATTCAATACTTGAAACCCCACCTTACAGAAAGTATACACTGATGGACACGAAACTGGAAAAGCACTTCAACTTTGCTGTTTAATTATATGTGTAAATCAAGTACATTTACGCATATGTATAAGTATGCACCTTTATTGCTATTTTTCTAATTCTATATTCTATTGACGGATCACTGGTACTGATGTAGTAAGTGCTAACAAACACCTGCATTGTCAAACAAACTCTCAAAGAAGAAAGAGCCATTTTCTTAAATAAAGGCACCACCAATTATTAAAAAATGTCCTAAATCATTTCCCAATATGTTCATACAGATGGTCCAAAGAGAGCAAGGGAACAAGGGATATGTTACAAAACCACATGCACACAACCTTGCGAGCTCATATGTGATGGGAATATGAGCACTGAGAACCAGGAGATCCTGTTTTTACATCTCAAAGTTGAAACAGACATGAGTGTGTGAAAGTGCGTAATCAGACTCCTTTATTAAGGCGAGCTCTCTGTTGTTCTTGGTATTCTTTAGAATCTTCCCAAGGGCGCGGTCCACGAATATTCTTCCAAGTGTCCAGGTTCTTCTCTTGAAGTTTCTGTCAGATATATTCATGCACAAAAGAAGAAAAGGGAACAAATAACATTTTATAGGATTTTTACATATAATATAACATTCGCTTAATGTTAAGACCTCATTACACTCCTTTGCTTGTTTGCACTTCATCAAACAGAAACCAATAGCCACAGTTTCCTGCTGCATACACAAGGACAAGTAGAATAATAACACGTCTTCTAAAAATGATTAGTTGGCTACTGGATTGCATGTTTAATTGTCACCTCTTACAACCGTGGCCACTTCTTTCACACTCCAAGTGTAGTGCTTGAATGCACAGGTTACAATGTACAGTTACATTACATTCATAATTTCATAATAAAAACCTAATTCTCCATTCAAGTTAGATCAATACGAGATTATCTATTTGTAACCAATGTGTTCACTCCTCCTATTATGCCAAAATGACAACTCTGTTCGGGTACACTATCCATTCCAACATTCACACATAGCACAACTACAGGCACAATACAGGACAGAGTCCCCAAGGACAAATATATTTATCAAGAAAATGCAAACCACAATGCTTTCCTGTACCTCATATTCCTCCTCAAGGATGACGGACTGTTTATGTGGGTTTACTTTTGCCTCCAGTGCTGGGTCCAGCTAGGACAAAAATGTAGATTTGTGAGAGATTTTTAACATGTAACTGTACTACATGATTGCTTAAAATGCGTTGGGGTCTACCAAATTGTTTAGGCACAGCACAAACATTGCTCATTTGAATTTTAACTAAAAAACATCTCTGTGTGAATTAATACTGCTGGTGCTCTCCAGAGCAAATGGGCCAGGCAAATGTAGCCTTAGTAGACCTAACCTTACTAATTGATCAATTATGAAGACAATCACAAATGGAAAGATTTGTGTAGTTAGCATGGCAATACTCTCTAAAGTGATAGCTATAAATGGGGGCTATAAGAAGCCCAACCGGAAAAGATCCTGAGCATGCATGAGGACATAAACTCGCAGAAGTTGCAAGGGTGACGTGACCTATGCTGGTGAAGCCTGAGGAAGTTCAGATAAGATACTAATATTATGAATGTGTTACCTTTTTACGGATTTTCTGGGCATCGTATCGAATCTGTGAGAACTCCCGTAGCCCAAAGGAACCTCCTACGACCAGCAACTACAAATAAGAGTTTTTTGAAACCATTGCGTTCATGATATCTGTGTTATTGGCCAACAGTTTAACCTTCGGGTATTGAGTCTCCTAACTCACAAACTATGCCATAACTAATAATGTATCTCACACGTCTTTGCCGCTGTCAAATTCATTTATTTGTATCATTACGGATCAATAATTCTGCTGACTTCTGATTGTGACACCTTTGGTGCTTTCGTTGGATGGCTGCACTATATTAGCTACTAAACTAACGTTAGCTAGGCTAATAACTGCAATTGGAAATGAGACGCAAAACCTACTAGCATAGGAATGCCGTATTTCAATGTCTTGTTCTTCCGCCAGTGTGATACATTTTTCCACATGTTTTCTCTTATTAAAATAACCATCCCATTTTACTGTAAAACAGATAGTGACCCACTTCACACGCTTAATGTCACCAACCACAGTATCTTCAACTTCTTCTGCGGGTTTAATGGCAGTCGAGGCACTATTCAGTGCGTTACCGCCACCTACAGTATGAACAAATTTTTTGTCATAGATATACTTGCATAGATCAGGCATACATGTTTGGGGTCCATTAATTAAAAGAGAAGAGAGTGAAACAGTGGTAACATGCACATATAAAGGCCTACACGCGAACACAAACACACCAAAGCGCGCACGCACACATAACAGCTGTCAACCACAGTATAAACATTGCATTGTATTGAAACATGTAATACCCATAGACACACCATAGGCTACTGTCAGCCACTGTAGTTGCTTTGCATTGCATTAGCCTATACTTGAAATCAGTCCAGAAGTAGCTTGTAAACATGCAACTGCATATGTCTACAAAACTGACTATTATTTTCAAACAAGTACACCTCAGTCTGGATATCAAACCCTCCACAACTGTAGCCTACAAAATCTTGGTATCCTATCATTCCTGACCCCCCTGTCAGTTATGAACCCCACATCAACTCTCTAAACAAAAGAAGTAGTTCTTTCATCTAGGCCTTTACAACATGCTCCTCTGAGCCTTTCACTTCGCTTGAAAGATGTTAAAATCCTCATCCTCACAGTCATCACCTGCTTGATTACTGAAATGCTATTGTGCCATTCCTAAAAAAACCCAAAACAAAACAATAAATAGCCCACATCTGTACATTCTGAACTCAACCACTAGAATACTCACATACTAAACACCCAGCCCACATCACTCCTGTCCTCCATTTGCTTATCTCATATCCATTGCAAGCTCTCTCTCCTTTAAAGGGAACGTCTGTGATTATGTCGTTTGTAAACACTTTTTATAACATTAAGATAATATCTCCTCATGACCCACAGGCTCTTCTCTTCTCTTGGGTCACTGAAAAAAAAAAAAAAAAAATCTGTGTTTTTATGAGATTCAGGCTTTGAAAACTGTAAACAAACAATTGGGGGTAGCCTGCCCCCCAAAACAATTACAGAACACATTTACACATTCTTGGCAACACTTGTTTAACAATTTGCCACACTAACTAATTAACTAAATAAATCACATCTGGCTAAAACTTATTTTCATCATCATTATCCTTTCGTGTGTTTGCCTGCTATGCCTTCCATGTCCAGTATTTACAATGCTATTTACCTTTCTTTCCCCCCTGTTTGAGGAAGACACTAGGCTCTATGAAATGTAGCTGTTATGAAGAACAGCTGAAAATGACATAACCCAGAAATACATGTATGTATAAGTTGCATTAAATGCCTGTGTGGGTGTGCCAAGATGGTGCCCAGAATCTGTACTGAGAGTCATAGTGAGAGGTCCACCAAACTAATCCAACACAGCCACCGCACCCATCGTCACTGCTGCGGTTAATGCTAACAGATGCAAGATGCTCCAGAAAGTGATATAATGTCAAATTCTAATAATAATTAGTAGTAGTAGTGGTGGACGTAACAGTAGTAGTATACTATAGTAGTAGGCTAGTAGTGGTAGCAGCAGTACCTAGTAGTAAAAGTAGTATGTAGTTTTTTTTTTATTTTAACTGTGTGGCTTTTCTTTAGAACATCGCTTTCTATTTTTAGTTTGGGGTGACTGAATATAGCTTTGGCTACTTTACCATCATGTGCTTTATTTAAGTTTAAGAGTTTAAGAGAATACAGGTAAAATTGTTGCAATTGCTGCTTTAAGATAAAAAAAATATAGACCTACCCTAAATGTAGACACTTCAAATGTCTAATGTGGAGACACCCTACCATTTCACTCATATATTTCCCCTTGCACCAGGTTTGAGTTAGTTAAAACTTCCTTTCTAAAAAGTCCTCTCTGACAAAAAAAAAGTGTAGAAAAGAAGAGACGATTTTTTTTTGCCTTTTTTTCTTTATTTTTACTTTTTGTTTCTTTTTTCATTTTTTTAATCAGGTGAAGAAAAATACCTTTTTTGTTCTGTATAATAAAATATGTTAACTTTATTCATTTTTATGAAGAAAAAAAAACAACAAGAAAATAAAAACAGAAGAAAAAAACAAAAACATTTTTTTTTCTGTCTCCCTCATTGTAAATGTGGGGAGTTGCTGCATTGCATGAGGATAAGCAAATACAACAGAGACAGACTGAGAGGGTTGGATGGGGAGTGGGGTCAGGGAGGATGTTAAGACGAAAAAGAAAGCATTGGGTGGGAGGAAGAAGAAAGAAGAGGGGGAATGGATGGAGGAAGGAAAAAAACATACAAAAAAATTGCGCATTGCAAATGGGCGGGGTGGAAAGGGGCGGAGCAGGCAAGGCAGGAGAGTCTCTCTTTTTCTCTCTCCCTCTCTCTCCATCTCTGTCTCTCTCTTTCTCTGGGGGCTTCAAAGGTCACTCTCTCCGTAGAGAGCGGTGGAGAAGGACATATAGTCGAGTGCACCAGGCACAGCGTCAGGACCAGTGTAGGGCGCCATGCGGGCGATGCAGTAATCGGCCTGGTCAGGGGGCAGCTCACGGCGAAGCTCGTCTGCCAAGATGTAGTTCTAGTGGTTGGGGGGGCAGAGAGGAGATGGGTGGTGAGAACAGAACAGTGTCAAACAACAAAGGACAGAGGAGAGAAGACAGGATGAGATGGCAAGAATGGACAATTAAGGAAAATAGCACAGACTTAGAGTTTACAAGAAAAATAATTTCAAAGGTTTATTTGAATACAAGATCTCCCTCCTGAGACACTATGAGGGAGGTGTCTAAAAGAAGTCTCAAAGAATTGAATAAAATATAATCCTTACCTTGTCCCCAGCCAGCACTTTGAAGGAAGCCATGACCTGGTCGGCAGTGTCTGTGTCGGCAGTCTCACGAGACATGAAGTCGATGAAGGCCTGGAAAGTGACCACTCCCATCCTGTTGGGGTCCACAATGCTCATGATGCGAGCAAACTCTGCTTCTCCCTAAGGACAACAACAGTGAAGAATTAGCAAACCCAAACAAAGATGTTTTGGCATGCCAACCTGTCCACATATGGCAACAAATGGAGAAGGTTTAACAATGCAGTAAAAAATGCAATCATGTTATGTTTAGATTACAATTAATTACTTTTTAAGGACTTTTTTTTTTCAAAGGAAGGGCAGATACACAATGTACATCATAATATCATAATCCAACAGAGGCATTTCATATAGGCTATACAGTAAAGATTTCTATGTAAACTGAAGTTCACTGCTTGGAGAAATATGCCTTTGTCTTTCCAGAGTGTTCTCTAGACGGTGCTTTTTTAGTAATATTGGCATCAACCTTTCTGTAAGATTACCATGTATTGTAATACATACTTTTAAGTGTCTATCATCAGTTACGCATTTAAAAGTATGTATTTGACATACATTTACAGTATTCTGTATGTACATGTTTGACCAGGGCAAACCTGTATCCACACCGAGACATTAGAGCCTAAATAAAATGGATAAATTCCCAATATGTTTTTGAATCAAAACATATAAAGTGAAAGTCTATAAATATAGCTGAAATTTATTTTTAAACATTTTGAAAGCAGTACAAGCACTTTCACAGTTTCTTTTACATACTCTATGGAATGTTGACAGAATGTTGCGTATGTCAGAATGGTGTGGTTTTACCATATTGTAACCCAGAGAGATGAGACATTTTTTGAAGTCTTCCATGTCCATGAATCCTGTTTTCTTCTACAGGAGGCCATGAGGAACCAAGGTAACCAATGGGAAAAGAGGGATACAGGAGTAGGGAAAAGGAAAAGAAAAGGGAAGAGAGGAGAAGTGCAGAGAAGAGAAGTGAAGAGAAGAGAACAGAGGAGAAGAGGATGGAAGAATAAAGAGGAGAGCAAAGAGAGGCAAGTAGGAAGAGGCAAAGCAGAACAAGAGGGGCAGAATAAACACATCCCATAAAAGGATGTAAAAAGGAAGTAAGGTGAACCAAATAAAGACAGAAATGAGAGAGAGGCCAGGAGATTGAACCAGAGCAAAGGGCAAGTGACAAGGGGGATAGAGAAGACAAACAAACAAAACAGACAAAAAGGAAAACAAAGAACAAAAAAAGTTTGGTTAATGCCAGGTTGGGCAATAAAGGGGGGGTTGACAAGTACCTGTGGGTCGTTGGCGATATCGAAGCCCAGGCTGATCAGGCAGGCCTTGAACTCCTCAGCCCCGAGTGTGCCCGAGTGATCCTAAGGTGCAGCGGGCAGTGCCAGGCATCAGGTGGCGGGCACGGGCATGCAGCACACACACACACAAACATACAAACACACACAACCACACACAGGGGAGTAGATGGGGTGGGAGTGGAGGGTTGGTGAGGTTTGGTGAGGGTGTGGGGCATGCGGAGGGATTGGGGGGAGGGGGTGAGAGGCAGGGGGATAAGGGTGGAGGTAGGGGGCAGGGGGTGGGCATGCATCAAAGACAGAGAAACACACAGAAACATATATTAGAGTGCAGAACACGCAAACGTTAGGAACCTTCTGCAAGTGCTACTGGGTGTGTGTGTGTGAGTGTGTGTGCATGTGTGTGTATACACACGTGTGCATTTGTGTGTGACAGAGTACGTAGCTCAGAATTCGTAGCTTAGACATTTTTCTGATTGTGTGTGCATGTGTGTGTTTGTGTGTGTGTGTGTGTGTGTGTGTGTGTATATGCGCGTGCGTGCGTACGTGTGTGTGTGTGTCTTTGAGTGTGTATGTAGGCTGCTGTGGCCAGGCCATTCCAAGACATTAAGGTGCAGGCATGACAGGCAGCTCTATACAGGCTTGTGTGTATGTGTATGAGTGTATGAGTGTGTGTGTGTGTGTGTGTGGTTGGGGGGGTGTAGGCAAGTGGGGGTTACTAGCAACATGACAAGCACAACTGCATCTAACCTCAGTCTCTTTCTACCTTACACTCTTTCTTTCATGTTTTCTATCTGTCTGCTTCTACAACTTCACATGTGTACATTTCACCCATCACCACACCCATCATCACACACATATCACACACACATATCACACACACATATCACACACACATATCCATTTGAAGACTAAATGCTGCCACTGCCTACACTTGGCAGGAATTTTAAAACCTGAGTAAAACGGAAAGCCTATTCTGTAATGGTAATTAGAGAAAGTTATTGTTTTCTGAAAAGTCCTGCAGGCTCAATAATAAGAGAAATAGGGCTATTGATGAGACACCACCAGCGTCGGCTCACGACGGAAAAAATGTATGAGGTAATGGAGAGTTCGAGCACAGCCTTGATAGGCTTTGTGTGTGTCTACTGAACCAAGCGAGGGCTAAATAAGGCATCAGCCATATGTGGTAATGTATTTCGTCCGTTCCTTTAAGCCTCATCTCTTCTGTAGGAAATGTGTGTGTGTGTGTGTGTGCATGAGAAAGGAAGAGAAAGAGAGAGAGAGAGAGAGAGAGAGAGAGAGAGAGAGAGAGAGAGAGACCAAGGAGAAGAGAGTATGTCCTATGATGATCTCTCCTCTAAAGTGCCACAGAACTGTCTTGTGGTGAGGTAACGCTTCCTAAAGGTACGATCTTTTCAGAGCCTCTGTGTGTCTGTCTGGCTCACGTGGGCACTGAGAGATGTATTGGTAGAGAGCTGCCACTTAAGTTTTGTCTTTTCCCATCTTTCCAGCTCTTTCCATTGTTCCATTCCATTGCATCAGATAATTCGTTCCAGAACACACACAATATCTGCACTTAGGACCAAACACACACCTCTCTATTAATTATTATTAATATTATTAATTAATAGTTTCTAAACCTGGACTCATTTGCCAACCTCAGGCCCTTTAGTGTAGCTGTGTGGATGGGCAGAGAACACATCAGTGTCTGGCACACACTACACACAAGGCTAAACTATCTGCCCTATATCCATCACCTTTATCCATCATACATTATTTCATTTCTTTTTTTCTATTTTCTGCTCTATTCTCTCTCTCTCTCTCTCTCTCTCTCTCTCTGTCTCCCTCTGGGTCTTGTTTGTCTTTCTGTTGTTGTCTGTTTTTTTTTTTTTTAAAACCCTCACATCTCTTCTGCCTGTCTCTCAATCTGTCTGTCTGTCTGTGACTTACCCGATCAAAGTGGTTGAAGGAGGCTCTGAACTCGTTTAGCTGGTCCTGGCTGATGCCTTTGGCGTCTCTGGTGAGGATCTGGTTCTCGATTTCGTTGATGGTGCGAGCTATGGTAGTGAGCAGCTGCTCCCAGCCCACACGGATGTGCTGGCAGACCGAGAAAAGAGGGGAGGGAGGAAGAATGAAGGGAGAAGCAGACGTTTCAATTTACAGTAAAAAGTAGTGTGTGGCATCACATGTATGAATGAGTGAGAGAATCACATGCTCCATAGTTCATCGGTGTTAGTATGCTCATCTACTGTCTATTGTCATTTGTGCTTTTCATGATTGTCTGTCTTTGTGTGTGTGTGTGTGAATCATATGAATGTGTATAAATTACAGTAATAGCTACCTCCATGGTGTAGTTGGTATGTTTGTTGTCAAAGATAAGGGCTTCCTGAATGAGCTGGTGGTCTCCCTCCAGCTGGTCAATCTTTGGCTTGTAGTTGATGATGCTCTTCTCATACTGACGCAGGTGGTTAAGCTGATCCTCCAGAGTGCCATGCATCTCAATGGAGATACGACCAATCTCCTGCGAATCACACATACAAACACACGCACACACACACACACAGTTGTTGACAGAAATGTATGAATACCATGATAAACATGCACATGGTCATGTGTAACAGATATATAAGGATGAACAGGTCATTAGAGAGTGGTGCACGGACCTCCATCTTAGTCTGGATCCAGGGCCCAATCACGTTGGCCTGGTTGGCAAACTGCCGCCTGAGCCGCTCATTATTCTGCTGGCGGGCGTGCTCTTCAATCAGGGCCTGATCTCTCTGGGGAACCAGCTGCCTCACCTGGAGAGAGAGAGGGTCAGACAGACACACAAAAACTTCAGACAGACAAAAAGAGTAAATACAAAAGTTGGCAAAGTCATAAAGAATTTAGTCGATTTGGGGCAAAGGTTAAATGAGAAAAAGCACATGGTTTAAAATTTATATCTGTAAGTTTTTATATAGTTTTATTTTTATATAGTTTTATATAGTTTTATTTTATATAGTTTGATGAAGTTTCAAGTTGTATGTATAACAAGTAGTGTTACATTAAATCAAGTCATACATTTTCTAAGTTCAACAACAAAGACAGAAGAAAGTCATGCATGGCTCAAGTGTCTTCTTTGCGGGTGGGTGATCTGTTGCTCACCTTGTCCCACTTGGTGTTGATCTCCTGAGGGTTGATGGTAGTGTAGGGGTTGGTGCCGGCCATGTTGACATGGTAGGTCTGCACGATCTTGGCAATCTCGTTGTGGATGCCCAGGATGGCCTGTCTCTCCTTGTCCGCCTCAGGAAGGGTCGCCTTGAACTGCTCGTGAGCCGTGCTTAAGCCCTACAACAACACAAACACCCGCACAAGCCATGAGATACACACCAATACACACCATACCGTCCCAAAGATAAGATAATGTAGCACGTAACTAGAGATAGGTAAACTGTATACATACAACTGTGCCTCAGTGTTTCAGATCTAGGATTGTATTCTAAATGGTAATCACTATGACCTCAAACAAACACAATTGCACACAAACGGCTATCATTAATAAGCACATACACACAGATACACATAGGCAGGTCTCTTTCATGAGCACACACACACACACACCACACACACACACACACACACACTACTCATTCTCATACACACGCACACACACCTGTATCTCCTCAATGGTATGCACGATGAAGGTGTCCTGCAAGTCCTCCATGGCTCCCTCCATCCAGTTGTTGAAGGGGGCGGCACGTTTGGCAAACTCCAGGTACAACTGGTCAATGGTCTCCAGCAGCTTCTCAGTGCGCTACAGCGCAACACACAAACACGTCACAGGTGAGCACTAAATGTGTCTGTGTATGTGCGTGTGGGTCTATGCGCTCGTATGTTTATGTTTTTGTGTGTATGTGTGTCTGTGCCTGGTGTGTGAGAGAGTAACAGAACTATTGTGTGTGTGTGTGTGTGTGTGTGTGTTCCCTACCTGTAGAGCCTCACTACGTTTCTGGGTCAGTGCTCCAAGAGCATCCCACTGATCACAGATCCTTTGGCAGCGGGCGTTCACACTGGGCGAGTCGTAGTAGTCTAGCTCACTTGAACAGACAAAGACACACACACACACACACACACACACACACAGAAGCACAGTTTTCATCTCATTGTGAATATTTACCATAAATGTTCTGTTTCTCCAAAGATCGTTTGATTCTGTGATTCTATTTCTGTTCCACATTTAACCATGATGAGTCAGCCCAAAGATGTTCTGCCACACTCCTGATTTGACCACATCAAGCTGCAAGCGAGTAAGTAAAGCACTGGGCCTTGAGTCAATGTTGATAGGGTCATCTGGTATACTCAAGCAACCAAAACCATAACTACAAAACTGAAGCAAACCAAGCTTTACCAAGCAATACCGATCTCTCTTACTACAGTTCCACAGTAGCACTGTTCTGTTTAACACATTTCACAAACAGGATTTATCTAGGTATGAATGGATATAGATCTTTAAGTTCCTTGTCACACATTGTCTAAGCCAGGCTGCTGTAACTCAGCCAGCGCTGTGACACTATGGGTGAGCTGTGGAGGCCAGCAGCTTATGGCTTACTTGAGCTCCTGGGCGATGGCTGCGATCTGCTCCACGCGGTCCTGGTGTGCGGCCAGGTCGCTCTCGAACGCCTCGTGCTTCTTCAGCAGGGCCTTGATCTCTGAGAGCGTGGCTGTCTCATAGTCTCGTTGTTGCAGCATCTCCTCCTTGCCTGCAGGGGGAGACAGAGGGTCAGGAAGGGGGCTTGCCTCTTACGTTTGGCTAGAAAGTACTGACAAAAGACCTATTCCAACAAAAACAGACCCTCTATTAGAAGTTGCATTAAATACAAAAGTTCAGTTATAGGTTGTATTTTTAGACCAATTTCATTGTATGAACATCGTTGATTTGTATAATAGTGACAATGTGTATGAAAATGAAAAGGCAAGGGGAGATGGGGGGGGGAGAGAGAGGGTCATGTGCAAAATGCAAAGTGTTCCTCACCTTCAGTCCAGGCCTCATGGATGGCAGCTTTCTGGCGGAACTTCTCAGCAAGGTGATCAAGTCTCTCCAGCCTGCGGATCTCATTCAGCAGCCACTCCTCATAGCCTTTCTCAGCACCCTCCAGGGATCCCCACGCGTTGGCAATGTCCTAGACACACACACACACACACATACAAACACACACACAAACATACACACAAACACACACACACACACACATACCACAAAAATAAAAACACAAAACAGTCATAAATATGCACATCAAACATGTGTCTACAGAACAGAAATTATGTCACGTCACGTATTTGAAATCACTTCCAAAAGAAAACCTCTTTGGCCACTTCAAAACAAACAAGTGCATTATGGGAAGCGTAGGCTCACTCACCGACACCATCTTGCCCTCAGAGGGCATGAAGGCGGGCCGGTTGCTGAGGCGCAGTTTGGTTTGCAGCGTGTTGAAGTTGATCTCCAGCTGGCATTTCTCCTGCACTTTGGGCGGCTTGTGCAGGCGCCGGTAGTCGCGGAAGTCCTCCAGCTTCTGCTGCATGGCCTGCATGGTGTTCTCCGGCACCCGGTTCTCCAGCCACGGGATGGTGCGGCGGATCCACTCCAGCAGCTGATGGCCAGCGAGATAGAGAGAAAAAAGAAAAGGAGGAGGAAGAGGGCATGCAGGAGGGAGGAAGGGGTGAAGGGAAGGAAGGACAGAGGGATGATAAGAGAGTGGAGGAGACGCACAGGGATGAAGGAAAAGATGAGTGTAGCAGGACAAACATGGTGCAGAGGAGGAGGGCAGAGAGACTGAGGGTCAGTTTAACTTCATGATTAGGATGCCCTGTACAATTTATCAAACTGTTGTGAATGAATGTCTGCATGAATATTCTGTTGTGTAAATCTATTTACTGTAGGCCTGTTACTATAGTATTACAGTATGAGTGTGTATATACATTGTGTATCTGTGTGTATGTGTGTGAGACCTGCTTTGATTCCTACACTCAGCAGTGTGTAAGCCCTCGGGTGAAAACACTGAGGTTTGTGGGATACAGAAGGAACACTGTGAGGGATATATGGAGGAGGGAGAAGGAAGAGGGCTGAGGAGTGTTTGTGTGTGTGTGTGTGTGCGCGTGTGTGCCTGTGAGCTCACATCGCTGGCAAGCTTTTCGTAGTCCTCCATCAGCTGCTCGTTCTCCTGATTGACGGCCAGCACTTTGCAGATGCGGTTGGCTGCCGTCTCCGCCTAGGAGATGAACACACACACACGGCATGAGAATAAAGCAGCACGGTGATGGTGTGTGTGCTTCTGTAGCTCCTAATGAAAGCTAACTGACTTGTCCCACCATATAATATCTAATCCTAACTGTCACATAAATAACAGTTAGAAATGTCACATCCTCCTGATAATGCTAGTGACTATGGAAAGTCCTGTGTCCTCGGTGGTAGAGTAGGGAACCCTCCTGATCTATAGGGCAAATAAGGTTGTGCTATTCAGGACATCCTGCAACTCCCTACTGTGCTTTTCACTGAGCTGAGGGAAGCCCACACACACACACACACACACACACACACACACACACACACACACACACACACACACAAACACAGACAGACAGAGGGAATCAGGACAGGAAAGACCCTTCATCTCACTGCTAACTGCTTCCTGTCCCCATACACGTTCCTATGCGCGACTTGGACTTCTCTAAATAGGCTGCAAGAGTGAAAGGGAGATGTTGGTGTCTGAGTTTGTCTTGGTATAGGCTATTCACAGCTCCAGGAGGGACTGGTTCCCACTCATACCGCAGTCCAGTTCATGATGAACAAAAACCTATCCCAACTTTTCCAACCCTCTGGAGTCTGGAATCTGGACTGCATATTAACCACCAGTATCCAGACAGCAGACATCTTGGGTAAAAGAGGGTCAGATATGCTTGTTAAACTGCGGTTTTGACTTCACATTTTGTGTCATGAATGTATAGGGGTGACTGCACTTCTGCCTAAGTGTGTGTGTGTGTGTGTGTGTGTGTGTGTGCGTGTGTGTGCGTGTGTGTGTGTTTGTGTCAGGTAAAGGTGACCTCTCTGGCCAGCATATGCTGACGATGCTCTCCTACATACAAACACCCTGTAGTGTGTTAAGAGACAGGAGGAAGATGAATAACTCCTCTACTCTTGTTGTTTCCCTCCTGAGCTTTTGTCAAACTAACATAGCGTGAAGGGGAAGAGGGCAACACACACACACACGCACACACGCACACACACACACACACACACATGCACACACACACAGACAGACACAGACACACACACTCACTCACAGTGGCCTTTAAAGTACATCAATATGCACTAACACAAAATAGGTAAAGAGAGTTTATCTGGCTTCTATGATCTGGTAAAAGTGCTGAGTGATTTTGTTGCACAACAGAAACAAAGAGAAAAACAGCAACAGAACAAGCAAAGGAATGAGAGAAGCTCACAGCTGCCATGCAAAATCTGGTGTGTGTGTGTGTGTGCGTGTGTGTGTGTGTGTGTGTGTGTGTGTGTGTGTGTGTGTCTGAGCATTGAACGGTGAATCAGAAATGTGTCTTGAGTGCATTCCATCCCAGCGGGGGAAAAGATGGAAGATTCCAAGATCTTATGCTGAGCATCGGGAAAAGCATGGCGGAATTTATGACCTTTCCTCCATCACACAGAAACAAATGAACGCACACACTCTCTCTGGCACACACTCACACCAGCAAAGAAGCACAGACAGACAGACACACACACACACACACACACACACACACACACACACACACACAAAAAGGCTCAGGAAGTGCCAAGTGACCTTATAAGGTCGGACAGGACGACTTCAAGCTGTGCCTTGTAATCCACACTCTGTCAGTTTACCTTCTTTTACACACACACACACACACACACACACACACACACACACACACAGATGAGTCAGTCCCAAACAGTTATTCAACTTGGACGTGTGATAAACTACAGCAGGACAGTTTCTGGAGCCATGACAAGACACCATCTGACTACTCTGTGTGTGTATCTTTGCGTGTGTGCTCCTCATGAGTAATTGCGTGTATATGTGTGTGTGTATACACCTCTCCTGTAGGAAATATTGCTCTCGTTCTGATTAGGGACTGGATCAACAGCTGACACTATTCTCAGGCCTCTCGGAGTCCGCGTTGCATGGCACAGAGCTGTGATTGCACCAACCACTGAAAACTTTTGCCTGTTGGCTCAGCCTGAGGACTTGGATGCAGCCCTAGAGTCTCCTCTACCACTTTCACGACATCCCATAATTCACACTGAGGTGTTTCACATACACGTGTGCACTGGCCGATGTTTTAAATCAAATATTCGGCAGACTTAAGAAGGCCTGTCACCACTACATAAGGGGACCGACTGAGTCAGCAGTATGATGAGTTTTCCGGATTGTTCTAGACTGTTCCCCCTGCTATACCAAGATGGGCTTGGGTGGCGGGGCGTGGAGGTGGAGATGGGGGGGAGCTTTTGTGTGCTGTCATGTTCTGCCTCCTCTCAACTCAGCTTTTGGCTGCTCTGTTCCTGCCCTGGCTCTGTCCAAACGCCTGTCAGGCGGAACACTATGGCTTCACTGCTGGGTGCTGCTGACACACCACAAAAACATTTCATATAACACACAAACACGTATAAACACACACACACACACGCACACACACACATACGCCCACACACACACATGCACAGACACATACATATACACAATTGCACACACATAAACAGATACAGACACACACACACACACACACACACACACACACACAGACACAACATGGCAACAGAAGACTGCAACACCTTGAGGACACAGGGAGGGCCGACTCGACTCAGAACACAAGCAGAGAGAGGCAGAGAGTGACAAAAGAGGAAAAGAAAAGCAGAAAAGAAAAGAGCATCAGAGAGGAAGAGTAAGAGAACAATGTGATAGAGTGAGGTAGATACAAGAGAGATATTGGGAGAAAACAAAGGAAAAGAGGGATAGGAGATTGAGAGAGAGTGAGAGAAAGAGGGAGAGAGACAAAAAGAAAAAGAGAAGTGACCGTATGTAAGCCCCCTCCCTGAGTCCCCATGATGGGTGTCTGCCAGCTTGGTGTCGCACTGTGCCAACAGAAGCCGCTTTAGCCTCTCCTCAGGGGGTCAATTACTCCATTAGAGAGGCCACACACACACACACACACACACACACACACACACACACACGTCACAAACATGACACAAACTCTCAACAGCAGATACACACATACACAGAGATGGTCATAAACACAGCCATATGCCTCATACAATGTGTGCTAACAATAATGCGTGCTTTGTAGGGGAAATAATGTGCACAATAGTCAGACAGAAACTACAGAACACCACAGAGTGCCCTTGCACTAGTATCAGAGGAAGCTCAACTGTGCTACGTTGATTTGACACAATAATATAGAGAAATTTAGTAAAAGGTCACAATCCTTTGTATCATTTCTATAAAATATAATTATTGGATTGAATGCTGTACAAATTGTGTGATGTTTTCATGTATGTTTCTAACACCTAAGCACCTCTGAGTCCTCCTAATTCAGTACACATTTGTATACAGTAGTGTGTGTAGACATACTGTATGTGTGTGTGTGTGTGTGTGTGTGTGTGTTTTCATGGGAGTGGCATCTGATGGGGCGGGTGACATAGTGAAATGACAGAAAGCAATGATAAGGAGCACAGTACAATGACTGGTTATCTGTCAGAGCAATGTTCATCATTTGACTAATGGCAAGAAGAGCTGTTGGTTAATGCTACACTGACATGTGGTGCATAAACGAGTGCTTGATGATGACTGTTGATGATATCAGTTCTGTTGTGTTTGACTGGTGCTTGTCATAAATGGGGAAAAAATGTGCTCGCTGATTGGCTGCTTGCCCCAGGCCTTTGAGTTCTGATTGGTTGAGAATGAGGTTGACAGCTCACCTTCTGCTTGCCCGAAAAGGCGTGGTAATAACACGAGACATAAGTCATGACGGCTTTCTCATCAGGCCTCAACGTGCTAATGATATCTGCCCCGGAACCACAGACAGGGAGAGACAGAGAGAGATGGAGAGAGAGAGGAGAAAGAGAGAGGCAGAAGGGAGGAGAGGGAGAGAGAGAGGGAGAGGGAGAGGAAGAGAAAGTACGCAGAGTAAAAGTGTGCAGACACACAAGGGGTCAAGAGGTCAGCATCAGGCACAAACAGCAGTGGCAGGAGGCGACAATGGGCAGCAGTTTTCTCCAGCCAATGGGGCACAGGGTTGGCATGAGCCCTGGATTTCCTTGCCACCTAGACACACACCACAGAGACGCATGTGTGCATACACACACTTGCTGGTCGGTGGATGTGTCTAGAAAATATACTGAGGAAATCTGATCAAAATTAGGCAAATTTCATTTTTAAAAAGCTAAGAATACGAGTAGTAGGCTTTGCATGCCCACTGTCGCCTGCCGGCTCAGGACAGTGTTCATTTTTTTCCCAGCATGCAACTGGAGGAGAGCGTGGCCCATGCGGTAAGAAGGCAGGGTGTGAGGCCAAGGGTGGGAAGAGCATGGCTCTGCAGAGAGAGAGAGAACCACGTGGTTAAGAGACAAAACAGTTAGACAGAGACGGACAGACGGGCAATCGGACAACTGGAAACCATGGACACCCAGGAAGTGGAGGGAGAAAGTGGGCGTGAGTGAGGGGGGGGAATCAGTGAGTCAGGAGGTAGTCAACATGGAGCAGGTTTGTTGCATCCTGGGATACCTTCTGAGCGCCAGAGAAGGCATGGTAGAAGCTAGAGACGTAGGTCATGATGGCCTTCTCGTCCGGGCGGGCTGTACCAACGATGTCTGCAGAGAGAGGGGGGTGGGGTGGGGATGGGAGTGGGCGGGGGAAGGGGGAGGGTTGTTAAACAGGTCACACTATCGATCATAGAGCCCAGAGCGAATGAACTAGTATCATTAGAGAGTGCAAACACAATCCATCATGGAGTGCTTGTTGACCAACAATGAAAAACGAAGTTAGAGGACAACACCGTGCTTATTTCCTATTTCACTCTGGTCAGAAAAGGAAGTCAGCAGTTAAAATCTAACCACACAAAGTAGTTCAGACACAACTTCAGACACAATGTGCTGAATGAACGAGTTAAAAAATGACACATGCACAGACAGAAGACCTTAATGCAGGCACTGCACAAAAACATAGCTGTAAAAAAGGGTTAATCAATCCAGGACACAAAAGTCACTGAATCACACTGCATTGGCTCACCAGATTCTCCCAAATAGCCTCAGTGCAAGCTGATGGTCTGTGGAAAGATTTTTGTCAAAAGAAGATTTAAGTCTGAAGTCTGTATGCGGATCACCCTCTCTCTCATTATGTGTGCGTTAATGTGTATGTGGTGTATCTTGTTTGTAAACACAAGCCAGAAATAAGGAGAGAGAGTCTGTGAATAGTTAAGATATTGATATGTTTATGGGAATAGTCTGTTTGGTGACTCGGCAATCGCCACAATGCAGAGCTGCCTGACTTTGAACAATACAGTGGAAAAGTCTTGCAGCCTCACACGCCCATACACACTCACACAGATACACAGACACACACACACACACACACACACATAAAGGGTGCGGATGGAGAAAGCAGGAAACACCCACACACCTACAATGAAACATATGAAGAGACACACACACACAAACACACATTGCTCATCACACATCACACATGTGCACCCCACTCACACACACACACACACACACACACACACACACACACACACACACACACAAACAGATTCATACACAAACACCTGGTTAGGCTCTCAGAAGTCTATATTTAGCCACCGAGCCAACCCAGTTAAAGTGGGACACACTAAGAGCCATAGAAGAGAACAGCTTTTAAGAGCTAGAAAATGGAAATAGATATGTGTGGAGAGAAGGTTGAATGCATCTAACATGATTTATGCTTGTGTGTGTGTGTGTGTGCGTGTGTGTGTGTGTTGGGGGGGGGGGTTCCTTCTGTCTGTCAGTCAGTTGAGACAGACAGCTCTGTACAATTCCTGAAAAAGAAAACTGCATAGAAAGAGACTGAGAAGCTGCATGCTGGGGGGGGGGGGGATAGATACTGTTAGTTCAAGCAACACACTCAAGCAAACACACCTGCTCTGAACACACTCCTTTCCCCCCTCACTGTGCCAAAACCTCCCAATACCTCCTGACCACACACTCAACCCCTGATCCCCTCCTCCCTTAACCAAAACACTGGCTCTCCTGATCAACCAAAACACACACACACACAC